>JAKTQJ010000046.1:0-111884 GCA_030558835.1 Blastobotrys illinoisensis | reverse complement strand
TGGGGGGTTCCCCCCCCAGCCACGGGGGGTTTGGGGGGCTGGCCCCCCAAGGGGTTCGGAGAGTAGAATGAATAGTTAGTCTAAGTAATGTCTGTTGAATGACAATAAATAAATAAGTTGAATCGTTAGTAAGAAGGGTTAGTTTGAAAAGATGGACTTGAGGCGCTGCCAGTCCTGGGCGCAGGCGCGGGCAAACTCGTCGTCCGAGTCGTCGTCAAAGACACGCGCGTGGCCAAAGTCAATGAAGGTGACAGTGTCGCCCGTGAGCATCATGTTCTGGATGCGTATGTCGCCGTGTACCACGCCGCAGGCATGTATGTGCTCGAGGGCGCAGGCGGCCAGGTCGTAGTGGGCCTGGGAAGCAGTGTCGGGGCGTACGCTGCCGACGTTGCTCATGAGAATGTAGGGACCCTCAATGGCGGCGACGACCTGGCCGTTGTAGAAACAGCCGTAGTCCAGCAGCTTGGGAACGACCGTTCCCTGCAGGTTGTGGAGCGCGCTAAAGGCGTACACCTCGTTGGCGTAGAGAACGTCGCTAATGTGCGCGCCCTCGACAACGTACTGCGGCATCTTCGAGTTGTAAAAGTTGCCGTCGTACACCTTGAGTATGCTCGTCTCGTTGACCTTGTAGACCTGCGAAAGGTAGCCAAACCCGATTTGCAGCGGCTCAATGCGCTGTTTTTTGGCTCCGGCCACTGCGCCGCACCGCGCCGGGCCCACGGCACCCACGGGCAGCTGTACCAACGGCGACAAGGTAGCAGACATGTATAATCTAAGCTCTAGAGGTAGGTGATGCTGTCGACTCGAGGTGGCCCACCGAGTTATATATATGTCTGCTGCGCCGGGCGCCTCGGCACACATAGTACCGCATGGTGAGTAATTTTCCGGGCCCGGAAAAATCTTTTACATGTCGAAACATTTTCACCTTTCAACATGTGTCTCAGGAGATCTGCCACGTACAGAGTCACCATTCCACACGCAAAACACTAAACAAGTGTCGTAGGTGTTGGTACCGGTGCAAAATCGGGTCCACCCGTGCTAGTCCAACCATTTTAGGCATTCAATGGAGCTTTTACCCTGGGAGCCACCAAAAAAAAAAAAGCTTAGTAAACAAAAATCCGCTGCACATGTAGAGTGAAAAAAGCTTAATAAGCAGACCCACTTTACATGTACTGTAGGCTTGTGAAAGCATTGCCTGATTAGTAATCAGCCTCACCAGAAAAAAAGCCAACCACACAAAAGCCGCATAGAGTGCGGCGAGTGCGGCTTGGAGCTTTACGGCGTAGTACTGTCTTCGCTCCGTCGAGGATTGCGATGGTGGTACAAATCCTCATCGTCCTCGTCATGGTCCGGCAGCTCGACACTGGCAATGGACGCCCCCGTAGTGGGAGTCCGCGCGACGCGGCGCAGCGAGGACCCGGCGATCGAAACGGCGCTAATGCTCTTGTTGCTCGCAAAAGGCCCGTTGGTCAGCGAATCGCCCGACTCGCGGCGCGACAGAATGGACTCGGGCGCAATGGCGCGCGTTGAGGCATTCGTGTCAAAGGACCGCCTCCCCGCGCGCTTCGACGAAGACGCAATCGTAATCACCGAGGCGTTGTCCATGTTCGCCGTGGAGTTGGGCACCGTCAGGGTCGTCACCTCCGAGGGCGGCGGCGTGATTGTCGTGATGGAGGTGTGCGACACAGACGGCACGGTAAAGTTGGAGTTGGACCGCCGCTTGGTCGACGACACCGAGTCCCCGTCGTTGTTGGTCGTCATGGTCGTTGACATGGACTTGCTGTCGACGATTTGCACGCGCTGCTGCTGTGGCGGTGGCGCCGGCACCGTGCCGTCTTCCTCGCGGAGCGACTGGGGCTCGTCCAATGAGGGCCGCTCCGTGTCATCCTCGTACAGGTCGCTCTCGTCGCTGGCTATTTCGGCAGGCACGTGCCGCTCGGGGGCAGGGTGGTCGTTTCGTGGGTGCCGGCGGCCCACGAGCCGCTTCATCCAGCTGAACTTGCTAGTCTTGTCCTCCATTGTTGATGTTTAGTGGATGGTTGGAGAAAGGGCGGTGGGTTGGGTATATAAAGGGGGTACACGCCCATCCCCGTTATTTTTCACGGCCCGTTAATATGGCTTAATTGAATACGTGAATATACACAGTCGATACAGTCGACACAGTTGATACAGTTGATACAGTTGATACAATTGATACAGTTGATACAGTCGACACAGTTGATACAGTCGATACGTGGATACAGGAGATACGTGGGTACGTACGGTGGATGCAGAATGGGTACAGTCAGCCGTACCCAAATGGACCGTATTAACCACGAAGAAGCATTGCCCACTTGCTTCACCATTTCCGGCTGTACTAACTACGAAGAAGCATTACCCACTGTATTGATCTAACAATGAGCAGCTTTAGCAACGTTATTGTTTATCCGAGAGCCATGATCCGGTAGCCAACAAGCCTACAACCAACGAACCAACAATACCAACAAACGAATTAGCATTACCAATGGTTAACAATACCAATGATTAACAATGCCAATGATTTACAATACCAACGATTAACAATACTAATGAATCAGCGATACCAGTGATTAGCAATACCGACGACTTGGAGATACCAATGAATTAGCGATACCACTGATTAACAATGCCACTGATTAACAATATCAATGATTAAAAATGCCCAATGAATTCAATACAAGCGAACAATTAATGACCAGCAATAGCATTAATCCAAGCAATGCATCGATCTACTTGATCTACTCGACGACGAACTGATCTAGTTGAATAACCGACCATTTGGCAATAAACCATCTATTTGGCAATGAATCGATCGACAATGAGCCGATCTAGTCGACAGATTTACGGTAGTTGTCAATTAGCCGATCTAGTAGATGATCTAGTTGAATGAACCGATCTGGTTGAAGGAACTAATCTACTCGACAATGAACTGATCTGGTTCAATGCCCGATATATTTGGCAATGAACCGATTGAACCGATCTAATTGACAGATCTGCTACATTGCCAATTAGCCGATCTAGTTGATGATCTAGTTGAATGAACATATCTGGTTGAAGGAACTGAACTACTCGACAATGAACCGATCTGGTTGAATAATCGATCTATTTGGCAATGAATCGATCTGGTTGATTGTTGAAAGAACCATCTAGTCGAATGAACCGATCTATTTGGCAATGAATAAATCTAATCGACAACGAACAGATCTGGTTGAATAACCGATCTATTTGACAATGAATAGATCTAGTCGGCAATGACCCAATCTAGTCGACAATGAACCAATCTAGTCGACAATGAATCGATCTAGTTGGCAATGAATCGATCTAGTTGGCAATGAACCGATCTAGTAGTTGGTTGACAGATCTACGGTAATTGCCAATTAGCCGATCCAGTTGATGATCTAGTTGATGATCTCGTTGAATGATCTAGTTGAAGAAACTGGTTGGTTGATCTAGTTGAAGAAACTGGTTGGTTGATCTAGTTGAAGCAACTGGTTGATTGATCTAGGTAATCGGTTTACCCACTTCAGTACAGTGTAGTCGGTTTAGTCGACTGAGCGATGAAAAAAGAGTGAAGAAAAAAAAAAAAAAAGTCTACCATTGAAGAATGAGATACCAATTGGCGATTTACCTAATACACTCAAAGAACCAAAAGTCAGTCAGTCAGTTAAATCATAATCATCAGTCATGAACATCGTTACGCGGATTTCTGCTCGTCTTCGCTCATGTCGCTGCCCATCCCCTCATACATGAGACTCGGGAACTGCTGTAACAGCGCTGTCGGAAACACATAGCTCTGCTGTTGTTGTTGTTGTTGTTGTTGTTGTTGTTGTGGCGGCGGCAGTTGTTGTGAACTGTTATTATTCGGCGGAGAGAGCATGAGCGAAGGCGTCGTGCCCTCGCCCGAAACATATATCGGCACATCGCTCGCCGGAGGCTGCTGCTGGTACGTGTCGACATACAATTGCGGCTGCTGCTGTAACTGCTCCTTGTCGCGCCTGCGCTTCTCGCGCTCCTCCTCTTCCAACAGCGGCTTTATACACAGCCGGCCGGCCTCTGTCCTAAAATGCCTTCCGAGCGCGTCTGCCCGGGCAAACTTGCGCCCACAGCCCCACACCGTCTTGCCGTCCGAAAGCACGCCCTTGCACTCAAACTTCTTTTCCCCCGAATGCAATGCCTCGTGGCGCTTGCGGTCGTGCTGCCGCGCAAACGCCTTGCCGCACACGGTGCACACAAACGGGCGCTCGTCCGTGTGCGTGCGCAGGTGCGACCGCAGGTTGTACGCCCGCGTGAACCGCTTGTCGCACAGGTGGCACGCGAACGAGGACGGGTGCTTTTGCACGCGCTTGGCGCTCTGCGACGGCGTCGCCAGCTCGAGGATGTAGTCACGTGAGGCGGACCGCGAGCGGCTGCGCGACGACTGGCGGCTGCTCGGCGACGACTTGGACGTTGACGCGCTGCGCGCCCGCCGCGTCTCGACGACGGCGCTCTCCGGCGACAAAAAGTCCCCCGCCGTCGACGGCGACTGCGCCATTGGCGACTGCTGCGCGTAGTACGCCGCCGGCGGCGCCACGGGCCGCAGATCCGAGTCCGACTGCGACCGCTGGCGCCCGCCGGCGTACGCCACGGGGGCGGCGTCAAACTGCTGCGGCGGCACAAAGTCGACGTTGATCTGCGGCGGCGCCACGCTGAGGCTCAGGTCGTCGACGTACTCGCGGTCCGCAATGCTAAAGTCGCTCGCCATCTGCACGAGCTCGGCAGCCGACCCCTGCGCCATCGCCGGCGCCAGGTACGGCGACGACAGCGCCGAGTGGTACGGCGACGCCGCCGACAGGTGCGGCGACGCCACCATCGACGCCGCGTCCGAGTGCGACGACCCCGACCGGTGGTGCTGTGCCGTCTCCGGCCGCTGTATCCAAAACTCCGCCGCGCTCGCCAGGCTCGCGTTGCTGTTGTTCGAGCTCGTGCCCTCCCCCAGCGCCGCAGCGTTCAGAAACTCGTCAAAGGCGTACCCGCCCGCGTACTCGTGTGGGCCGTCCGTCGACTCCCCGTACCCGCCTTGCTCCATTGTCTGCTTGTCGTCTTGTTCGATTGCCCGACAAGCTTTTTTGTCGCACTTAATTGGGACCGGTCAAGTTACGCTGCTAATTCGCCGCACCTTACTCAGCGACCGCCCGCGGCAAGAGCCGCGCCCTATATAGGCCCCGGCGTGAGGCGCAGCTAAGGATCGAAGTACATGGGACGGGTGCAGCGCTCAGCCTCTTGGGGGGCCAGCCCCCCAAACCCCCCGGAGCTGGGGGGCCGGCCCCCCAGACCCCCCCGAAGCGTGTGTGGTTACAATTGGTTAATTAGTGGTCGTACTGGATCTTGTTGTCGCCGGTGGGAGGAGTGTACGAGCTCGACGCGGGCTCGTCTGAGTAGACGCCGGCGGTCTGGCCCGAGGGGGGCGCGGGTGCGGCTGCAGGCTCGCCCGTGGGCTCTCCCTCCGCGTCGGGGATCATGTCGTACGTGCCCCGGCGCGTGTCGAAGAAGGGAATGCCGTCCTCGGGGTACCTCAGGATGATGTACCACGCATGGGCCACCCCGGGGATGCCGCCGAGCATGGTCAGCGCCACGTTTATCACCGTGTCCGCCGTAAACAGCCCGCGCTTGATTATCACAGGGAACGGCGGCACAAACAGGCCCAGCAGGGCCAGCAGCAGGTCCGTCGTCAGCAGCTTGGTGGTTGGCATCTTTTGCTGGGCCGCCCCTGCTCCCTCTGGGACTTAATAAAGGGCTGAGCGGCGCAGCATCGCCGTGCGTCAGCCCTGACTCACCTCAGCCGACGACATTCCGACATTTCTCGACATTTCTGCAGGTTGGCGTCACCTATTCTATGGTTTGCTACCCTGGGCTGTATTTCGCTAGGCTTGGCTTTTTCGTATTGCCGGTTGTATACCGTTGGACGGTGGCCGGACCGCTTTAACCGTTTGTATGGAGTATCAGTAGACAGCGGGGTATGGGTGCATATGCGCCGAAACGTCGGTACAGGGAAGAACCGCTTGACAGTGGCAGTGCTGTGAAATATTACAAAATACGCGCCGGATGTAGGCCGTACGGGCTTTGCAGGCAAGTTTCATCTAGTCTCATCAATTGATCAATTGTCGATTTTGCATTTTCCAGCTTTGGCATATATTGCGCGGTAGATACAGATCGTGGAGTGTACTGTAACAGCCTAACTACACCACCTCCCAAGAGCGTAACAAGGAATGAATGAATGAATCGATTATAGTCTGCATACGTAAGGAAGACTACTTTCAGCCTGCCCAAAACAATGTAAAAGTGCCAAACATTAGAGAAATATAACGCGAAAAGCGTAACAGGAGCCGAATATCAAATCAATCACCATACAGTACCTGGTACTGTAGCGCACACAGTAATGTCATTGATTAACCTACCTAGCAGATTGCATTCGAGATACAGTACAAAGGAGTCATCTCTTTTGTCACATCACCCGCAATGCATAGCATAAACAGTCGTATAAAGATTAAATTACAGCCATGTTGGTTTGAGTCAATTGCAAATTATTTGGTGGCGTTCTTTCGCATGACTTGCCTCTGAAGGCTCGCAGTAGCGTTGGCATTATGCGAAACATTGAACAAAATTGAGGCATCATCTGCTCGATATTCGTCCTGCCCTGGATGAACCCAATTGAGCTGGTCTTTTCTCTCGAAACTCTACCATCTTCGAGTATCACCAATAACGTATGCTTGGCAATAATCATATCGGAAATGACCCGGTCGATGGTCTGCTCGTATCACGTCGTCAAATGCTTCACTTGCCGCGCACATGCCCCCATACGGGCCATCCCAGAACACCCTGTATTCCTGCTCGGACTTTGTGGCCGCTCGGTCATAAAGCATCTTGGTGACCCCGCTATAGGGCCTGGCAATAAGACAGAGTTCCACAGCAGACCTGTCCAAGCTCTACTTTGCCAGCGAGCCAATGCTAAGATAACTGGTCTTGGTGAAATAGCAACCCAGCCGCCCACAGTGCCAGAGCAAACACATTCCGGGCATAGCAACCGGGGCATCTACTTGTCCGCCTGCCTTGCCCGTCGCTGATGTTATTGAAAACCAGGTAGATGATACAAACCAACACGAGTACAAAAGTATACCACATACACCACCGGGCATATTTGTTATTACTAGCCCATGGAACCTCAGCCTGGGAGATAGTGAGTCCCTTGGCAAAGTGGTCCCAGTCGACAGCAAAGCAGTCGTTTGCGACCCCGTTCTGACCGCCATAAAAGGGCGCCTTTTCTATTTCTATATTGTCGAGATCGGAGTTCTATCGAGAGACTAGATGGATCGCACACCAAGACCTGTCTTATATACCCTTATAAATTTTTAGGCAACGAGCACAATTCGCTAACTTTGCGGAGTTGCAGCCTTTCCATATGCCAGGGCATATCCGTACGACGCGTTCAGCATGTTCAAATAGGTTGTGTACTTCTCAACCTCTCAGAGAAAGAGCGTTAAGGAAAAAATGCTCATGGGATATTGCTCAGCGCACAAAGACACGCGAGATTGCGATACCTGTTACCCTGGCATACTATACTGGACCCTGAAATGTGTTCAATCTTTATATACAAATTGAGAAATGCGGATAAATTGTGGGTACCCTTGATTAATTTCAGGGTTGTTCATTAGAATCAATGTAAACGGAGTGTCCTGTTAATTACAGTTGCACAAACCGCTTCTTGCAAAACTTTATGGATCTTTACTATATTTTGCTTCACTTCGTCTGTTTCTCGTCAGCCTTTCGGTTAAAGATCAATTGACTAACTAGTACAGGGAGAATGCAGCAAATGCTACGTATACGTACTGTTGCACAATGTTATGAAATACGTACCGTAGGTATGGGCTGTGCAGGTTTCGCAGAGAAGTTTCACATAACCTCAATTATCTTATCAATTAATCAGCTCGCCAAGGAGTTCGTATATTAAATTCAACGTACGCGTCTATTACACACCGAATTAAACACTAATCATTTTTCTGTAACCACCGAGTGATTGCGTATCCTTTATATGTCTGCTTGCCTTCACTACAGGTTGTTTGTAACCAACTCCCAACAGCGTAACAAAGAGCCGGATATAGGCACCGGCACACACATGGTGTCAATGATATTACAGTAGCCAACATTCTAATAGCGAAAAAAAAGAATGGAATCGATATCCAGTTTATATTTTGAGTAGCTGGTAGTACATAACCGGGATGATTGATGCGTTGAGCTACTACCTTTGCAGCGTAGGTCACAGCGACGTACCGGGTAATAAAGTGCTGTTATTCGAATTCAATTGATCGACATCGTGTGATGAATAGTACCGATCATCGATATGAAACTAGGCATGTTACGGTAGGACCATTCATATACCGCGGTGCCGTAAAATTAAGGTGGTACTTCGATACGGGGGCCTAGCCCGATTAATGTCTAATACATGCTACGTAACCAAATACCAGGATTTTAGCGTACTCAGATGACGAATGATTCACACGCCTTGCAATACGGGGGTCTGGTGGCTGACTGGCCCCAGCTCAGGGGGAGTTTGGAGGTATCTTCGTGTTCAATTGTAGAAAGCATTAGGGTGTTCAGATTAGGATAGAATTACATGTGTAGAGGGGGGACTAGTACTCAGCGTCCTGGCCTGGGTTGGCAGTCTCGTAGTGGAGAGCCTTGAGGATGTAGTGGAGCGCGGCGACGAGCAGAGAACCCGTGAATGGGCCGACCCAGTAGATCCAGTGATAGTTGGGGAAAGACCGCATGGCCACGTTGGGGCCAAAGGATCGGGCAGGGTTGACACCAGCACCGGTCAATGGCACGCAGAACAAATGGGCAACGAACAGGGCAATGCCAATGGCGAGTGGGGCCATGTGGGTCGCACGGTGCTTTTCAACGGCCATCATGACGACGGCCATGCACAGAATGGCAGTGCCAAACATCTCAATGAACACACCCCGCGACCGCGAAACGCCATCGGTGAGGGCATTGCTGAACAGAATTGGCCCAGGAGTGAGCGCAGAAGCCGTAGCGGCGGCAGACATACCGGCGATGATCTGGGTAACGAAGAGCAGCAGAGCACGCACTGGAGTAATGGCCCGCACAAGGCACAGGGTCAGGGTGACAGCAGGGTTGAGCTGACCGCCAGAGACACGGAAGAAGCAGAAGACACAGACCATAACACTGAAGCCGAAACCGCACGAGATTACGAGCGTCTGCGATGCAGTGGGGCCGACCTTGGGCTTAAGAGAGTCGTCAGTGTTGGCAGAATTGGCAATGATATATGCAAAGAGCAGGAACATATAGGTACCGACAAACTCACCGACAATGGCGGTCAGGTGGTTTCGCAGGTCGTCGGGAAGACCCAGGTACCGTGGCGAGGCTCGAAAGGCCGGCGTCTGGTTCTCAATGTCGGCACGGCCATTGTAGCCGGCAGGCCCGTCGTAGTTGGGCTGCATTTCGTCGCTCTTCTCACGCTCGAGAGGCGTGGCTACGTTTGCGTTTGGATTCGAAGCAGCAGCGTCCGCCATTGTTTTTTTATGCTAAATGACCAAACAAGTGTTTAAGGAAGACAAGAGAGGGAGGGGCCAATTGGAAATTGGAGCCTATTTATACAATTGACCGGCGACGCCAGAGGGAAATGCTTTTTTCTCTTCTCCATGACAGGTTCCAAACAAAGACTGTGAGACTACTCACCTGGATGTGTCTATTTACCGCGGCCCTGTCTCCAAAAGCAACGGTGCCAATGGATCGCAAATGCTTCAGCTGTTTCAATAGCAAGACGACAGCCCTGTTGGAGGCACGCCTATTCAGCTGAAAGCCAAATAAGGTTGCCCATTTCCCCTCCCCTTTCATTTTTTTTTTCTCACTTGTCCCCACGCTCTAGCCTAATCTAATGTCCGGGCCGCCAAGCCACGAAGCCCACCGCGGTGGACTGTCAATCCCATGGATCACCTCTGAGCGCAAAACCCGCTACCACGTACGTAACCCTTGTCCGGTCCACACACTACATGGGTGGAAACGAGATCTCACACCTTCCAAGAGCGACCCATATTTAGGCAATGGCTAACACGAGGGACATTGCCTGCCCGCCCTTTGTCTCTTAGGGCTCCATCGATCCTCGATGGTGAGCACATGCAATGTCAATCTTACCGATGAATCAATGCATTCGTATGCGCTGCGTACCACCCTCCTGCAATCACACTGTGCCATGGGACGAGCTTGTTCGGCGAATCCGCCTCGAAAAGGTTCACGAACCCCGAATGCCACCGAGACAGAACCGAACCCTGTCTCCGACACGACATGCTCACTGGTAGGAGACTTTGAAAAATATTGCTATGCCAGCCCTTTCCCCCCTCCGTCCCTTATTCCCCTCGGGCCTGCCATTTACCGTTTGTTCGCTCCACGGTTTGTTTGCATTTGCCGTTTAGGGCCTGCTCATTCCACCGCCCTGGATCGCAGAGCCCCAAACGGGCATTCATGCGGCTGCAGCAGGCTTCCATGCGCATTCGTGCAGCCCTCTAATCTCGGTTCTCGTGCCATCTGCTCGTGAAACAAACCTAGCGCAGGGGACCAGGTAAAAATAGGCACCCGCAGAGACTATTTGCAACCTTGCATTCCGCCCCGTTAGGGCGCTGAGCACCTTGCTACTAGAGGTACCTCGAATACGTGGTATGGGCTTGCACAGCCTTGCACTTTGGATAGACGGCCCATACCGCCGATCCTGCATGTACCATGCAGACCTAATAGCCCGTTACGTGTACGAGATCCCGCCTGGGAAAAAATCTGGCTCCAGCCCCCCTGCCTGCTCTCTGGTACGCGTACTCGTGGTACGGCAGGGGCACAATCTTCGTAGTCTAAGGCGGTACATGTTACAGGTTGGACGGTAATGTGTTAGCTCTACGCGTTTGCTGGCGAATAAATTAGTATGTACAAAGTACCAGTAGGTAATATTAGAATTGCGGAAAGTCGTAGCCTGTGGAGAACTTGTTGATGTCGTAAAACAGCTCCTGCACCATGGACTCGATCTGGTCTGACGTGGGCGATGTGTCTGCGAACACAACCGTATTATTATTATCGTACTGCGAGGGCAGCGCAGAGGCATCGCCCAGCGCAGTGGGCAGCAGCGAAAGCCCGACATCGTTGCCCTCCTGGCGCGAATCGACCGTCAGCAATGACTGCAGCATCACTGGCGGCGACTCATACGAGGACTGCGACAGAGAGTCTGCCGTCGGCGGGTCGTTCATGAGCCCTCGCGTCACGTCAAACGTGTGTGGAGGCGTCTTGTCGCCTTTCCACGACTCAGGCATCTCAGGCGCAGGCGGCGGCTTGGCCATTGACATTGTGCACCCGTCGGGGAAGCACGTAAAGCCCATACCGCGAGCCCGGCGCTGGCCCGGACACGCAAGCATGTCCTTGAGCAGCGTCTCCGCCGACTGGGCGTAGTCAATAGCCCGTGTACCGTCCTTGGTCTTGAGGTTGATCCACTTTTCGAGCCTCAGCAGGTTAGTATAGAGCTGGGCCCCGACCAGCGATCTTTGGCGCGCCACCTCCCACCGCGCCTTGACCTTGGCAAACGGCTCGTCAATGTCAACGACCAGCGTCGTGATTCCTTTGCTCAGCATGACGAGCCGCAGCCGTATCAGACACCCGAGCGTTTGCAGCACCCGGTAAAACAGGACCTGCGGCATGGGCATTTCATTCAGTCCCATGGCGTAGTCGAATGCATCAATCATATTATAGCACGAGCGCGAAATGTCGTATCCGATCGAGACAAGCAGCTTGCTGTCTTGGTCGCCGCGGTATGTGCTCAGAAGGGCGTTGAGCGCCTCCTCGTTGAGCGATATCGCAATCTTGTGGTACCCGGCCGTTTTAAATAGCGTCGCGTTCTCGTCCATCGACTTGATCTGCTTGAGGGTAAGCTGCAGACTCGCCACATTGTCTTCAACGCGGTGCAGATATGTGTCGAGTTTGTGTCGGATGACGGCAAAAGGATGCGCGCTGTGGCGCTTAATGTCCTCAATACCTTCAATCCCCGTCATCATCATCCGCACCATGAGCCCGAGCATGCGGTCCTCAGCGTTGCCGTGGCTGAGCATCATGTCAATGGCAAAGCTACACGACGGCAGCATGCGCATGAACTGCGTCCGGCCAGTGCTCACCGTCATGGACGCAAACGCCGTATACATCTCGAGGAAACACCGCACGCGGTCTACGGCGGCGTCCCGCTCCGCCTTGTCGGCGCTAGCGTCCGCCAGAAGCGCCGCATCCTCGCGCGACCCGAGATTAAGCACTGTCGTCACGGCATGGGTCGTCATGAGCACAAAGCTCCGGTTCACGTCGGTGCCGACTCGGAAATAAACGACCATGAGCAGCATGGAGCGCACAATCTCCGTCGAGAACCGCGACTCTATGAACGTCCACTCGACCAGCACGCGCTGCATGAACCGGTTGAGCTCTAGCGCCCGCGCAATGTCGTTGGACTGCGTCGTGAGGTCGCTCACGATCATGGCCATTGTCAGCACGGGCGACACGACCCGCATCTGCTCAAAATCGACCACTTCAATGACAAACACGACGAAAAACCGCAGCAGGTGCTGCCGGAAATGATTAAAGTGGGCCTTGGCCTCCTCCTCCGTGAGCAGCCCGAGGTCCACGGCCGTCTGCACCACGTCCATGCGCCGCAGGTCGCTCGGGCGCCACTCGTCGGACCGGTCGCGGTACTCGCCGCTGCCGCCGTTTTGCGTAAGGACTTGCTGCTCAGCCGCACTCCCTGCGGCTGGATCGACATCAGCCGCATTATTTGCGGCTTGTGCGGCTAAGCGGTTGAGGTTGCGGCTCGCCCGGGCGACAATGCCCTCGAGCGCCTGCACGCGCTTTAGCCGCTCGATGCGCGAGGCGCACGGATCGCGCGCCAGCACCTCGAGCCGCTCGAATATGACCTCCTCGTGCGACTTGTCGCTTTCGCTGCGCGGCACGATAGCAAGCCGCGTCCGCTTCGCCCGGCGCTTCTCCGGCTCGTCCTGCTCGTGCTGTACGGGCTCCATGTTGCACTCGACCTGTGCCTTGGTGCACCGCACGCACTTTTCGTCTGTCTTCTCTGCAAAGTAGCACTTGACCTTGATTCGGCGGCACCGCGCACACGCCTGGCCTTTACGCCACCCGTTGCGAGGGTCCTCCGGCGCCATTCTGCACTAAAAAAAATAAATAACGCTTTCTTCTTCCGCACGCAATCAAGTTCTCTCGTTAATGGGGTACTCCACGGTGTTCTAGCCATTCACTGTCGCCCTGCTACCCATCGTTTAGTGCTGAAAACTCTAGCCGCCCTTGCCACGGCCCCGCCATGGGCCCTCGGGCTCTTTTATTGTTTTTTTGTTTTATTTTTTTCTGCGCCCGCGGGGACTTTCCTCCCAACGCTACTACACGCGCCGTGTGAGTCAGCCGTGCGTCTCTTGAGTCACTGGGCACCTAATACGGCAGGTTCCTCCGGCGTCGGCTTTTTGCCGGTCTTTAGCGGACGGGCCGTGTGTATTTTCCCCGGCCCGGGGGTCGGATCGACACGCGATTGATAAGATGCCATTCCAGCTGAGATATGCACTGTCACGTAATTGTAGCCTGTCGAATAGTGCATGCGTGTAGAGCTAAGCGGTACTTATGTAGCTGCTTAAATGCGACTATCTAATTCTATGGTACGGCGTCAGCCATCTTATCATATTTCAGTGGATCATGTTGTCTTGAGTTATCCGTTCAAAATTACAAAAAGCTTGGTGAGAACGGCTCTCAGAAGAGCGCTAGTGCTGCGTTGGAGAGAGAGAGCTGGGTACAGAGTTAATGTGCCTTGGTGCAGTACCGCCATGTTGCCAGTACACGATTGGATATGATTGGTACCGGAACGCTGGTTGATCTTCGATCTCATTTTCTATGCAGCGATTGAGCCTCAAAGCACAGTACATGTACCAAAACAGCTCTACGTTATAGTAATACATCTCTGTCATATACGGTATGTACCCATTTTGCAAGGAGTAGTAGGTAATTCTGCTCGGCTGTACTGTACATGTACGGAGTAGCATTACCCCTGACTGGGAAGCCCATTTCGGCACTTCCGTCGTGAGACAAGTCAGCGCCCTACGGTAATGGTCTCAGCCACATTCTATACGGTTGTTGGCATTGCTCACGATTGCTCATTACAGGCCTACGGCCACTTTTCCAGGGGAGCTGAGAAAGATCGTGTCTATGCGATCAATGTTAATATGTACAGAAAAATAAATAATTACTCCAAAAAACCAGGAATTTCATTGAATAATCCCTTGAGCAGCCCTTCAATGTCGTCCGGCTGGTTGAACGGCGGCATGCCCAATACCTGGTGCTGCGCTGGAATGTAGGTCTGTTGCTCAAGAGGCATCTGAGAAGACAAAGGTAGCATCTTTGCTGAAGTAGTTGTAGCAGCAGTAGTCGTATTAGCAGCAGCAGCAGCAGGTGTAGCCATTGTAGTATCAGAAGTTGTAGTGGCAGCCGATACTGATAATGGGGTATCGTGATGGGTTTCGTTAGAAGCGTCCTGGGCGACAGCTGGATCTTCGGGGAATACCATTTTCTGAATAATGGCATGGAGAATGTCAATGTTCGTCATGTAGCTCCCGTTGACCATACGCAACTCTAATGTTGACCCTTCCGGTCCCCGGTCGAGCTTGAGCTTGACAAACTCCTCGAGCCCATCCAGCATATCCTGCATTTGTGTTGCAACGTACAGCCGCTCCTTTAAACGCGCCCACGCCTTCTTGACTCGGTCAAACTCGCTCTCAATGTCCACTCCCAAGTCAATGGCCTCTCGCTGAGTCCACAAGGTGAGACGAAGCCGCAACATACACGTTAATCCGTGAAGAGGAGAGAAAAACAGATGCTTAGGGAAGTGCGCCAAGGAATTGCTGATGCTAACAAAGTTGTCGACAAGCTTGCGTGCCGCCATAGCAATGTCATACGAGATATTGAACAGGTCATTGTGATTGACCTTCCCTTCGCCAAATACAAAGTAGTTGATAATGTGCTCGTCAAGCGTACACAGCATTGAGTAGTAACACATACTCGGGATGGCCATATGCGTAGAGAGCTCCGGATGCAGGTCAACAAAAATCTTGAGCGAGTCAAAGATCTCCATGACACTTCTACGATAGTCCTCACGCATGTTGTTCACTGCTCGCGCCGATTGCGGTACTGTAAGATGGGTGCGCAGCACATCGCTACGCTCCTTACCAACAATAAGAATCCGCGCCGTATACACGTATATTCGGTCTAGGTCCGTTCCTGATGTAAATAGGGCGTCCATAGTCGAAGTACCGTCGGGCACAGCCCGCCGCAGATACGTATACAGCCTGCTAGTGATAAAAATGTTGGCGGCAATAACAGAAACATACACGGAGAAATATAGTTGCGCTCTCTCCAACGCATCTGCAAAATCGGTCGTATTCTCTGTAGACCCAGTGATACTCTTCACGTCCACTGAGTTGCCGAGATCCAACTCGGACGCCATGGCCACCGATCCCATAAAGTAGAGCTTCTCGCGCAAAAAGGGCTTCGGGTGAAGGAACGTGCACAGCAAAAACAGGCTCTTGACAATCTCAATTGACATTTCCCCGTGCATAATGATGCGCTCAGCAACAGCTCGTTCTAAAAACTCGACCAACCGATCGAGATCAAGTCCCTCTGATGTCGATTGGCACGCACCGCACACCATAGTTGCCAAGCTAAGGATTGGCTGTTGTGGGTCATCAAACTCCTCCGTTACACGGAACGCGACCCACGGACAGAGTTTGTTCCTAAAGAACGCATGTCCCGCCTGGGCCTGCTCTACGGTTACAACCCCAGCGTCTATCGCAGCCCGCACAAGGCTCTTGCTGTAGAACACGCTCACGTCCCACATGCCGCACTTGGGCATCATCGTTGCAGACGCCGCAATATGTGCGGCGTTAGCAGTGCGCTGCGCATGCTGCAACTCACGGAGCTCCGCAGTTGCCGCAGTAACCATCTTCTGGAGCTCGGCAATGCGCTTGGTGCTCGCCGCCTCAGAGGATGCGGCGTGCGGCGTAGTCTCCTTGGTCCGCGCAAGCCGAGCCCTGCGGCGACTTTCTACGAGTGCTCGTCTTGTCCGCTCGTTGTTTGGCTCGTTGGATATGACGCAGTCAATTCCCGACTTTGAACATCGCACACAAGACTGGTCCTCCGGGGACTCATAAACGCACTTGACTTTGAGCTGTGAGCACCGTCGGCACGCCCTGGTGCGTCTCCAAGTGTTGGGGAATTGTTTGCCCTCCATTGGTCCGCCAGGCCTGCCTTCGCTTCCGATAAATCAGTGCTTTATGTCGATGTCGAAGCAGAGATGACTCGGCATTGAAGTTTTCCTGCAGGGCTGACCGTCGGGGCCCCGGTCCTCGGCTCACTGCTCACTGCCCTGCAGTCCACGCAACAGCCTATACGTAAAACTACAGCAGTACAGTTGCTGAAGGCTTTGGATAGCTGCTGGTATGTCTGCCGTCAATAGCCGCTGCCGGGAACCCTTTGACGTGGAGATTACAGTAACATAACATCCCAACCGCGTAACGGTACTTGGGGGGTTCTGAATCATCCAATTCTGTAACCTGCGCAAGAGATTACATGTACAGCACATCGATTGCTAAGCAAGAGTTTGGAAATAGCCTGTGCTGTCATATCCTGGTGCGGACGCGCCATTGCCCTTTCAAAGGGTACTTTTCAGTCCATCTTAATTGTGCAGATATACGTAACTGGTGATGTCAAACCTGCGTCTAACGAGAGCATATGCCATGGCTAGTTATTCAACATTGTTAGTGTAAAGATGACGAATATGTATCTGAGTTGGCGGATCAGTCGTACTCAAACCCCTACACTTTAGATTTCCCCTGTATTCAGCACGATCGGAAGATTTTCTCCCGATCCGGGCGGCGGCAACGGAGATAATTAAAGTTCCGTGCAGGGTGATCGACGGAGAAGTCCACTGCCATGCAAGGGCTTTATCTCCTTAAAGTTTAACTTTATTACGGCGGATATAACGTTGAATTGTCCGTCGAACGATCCGGGAGCCGCAGCAAAAGCATGTAGTTTGAGCTGCTGAATTCGCGTATAAATAGCGCAATAATCCATTAGAATGATAGATGTCATCAATTGAGAGAAAATGGTTAAGGTACTACTCACCGGAGCTACTGGATTCCTTGCGCTTCATGTTTTTGACCAGCTTTTGGATGCTGGCTATGAAGTGGTCGCTACTATTAGAAATGACCGAAAGCTTCCCGCTCTGAAGCGTGTTGCTGAGGGCAAGAAGGGTACTTTCGCCGTTGAATACGTCAAGGACAACAGCGATTCAACGGCCTACAACGACGTGATCAAAAAGCACTCGGACGTTGAGTACATTATTCACACTGCCTCGCCCTTCTTCGTCAACATCAAGGATGCTAAGAAGGAGGCCATTGACCCAGCTATCCTCGGCACTGTTAATATTCTGCAGGCTGCATTGAAGTACGGCAAGGACGTGAAGAGAGTAGTGATTACCTCTTCTATTGCCGCCAATGTAGATTTTGTGGTTGACAACCCGAGCAGTCCTTTTACCGAAAAGGACTTCTCCAAGATTACTGTCGAGCAGGCCGTTGAGAAGAACGGCCTTGACGCGTATTTGGCTTCGAAGAAGTTCGCGGAACTTGCGGCATGGGAATTCATGAAGGACAATAAGCCTCAGTTCTCATTAACCACCATCATGCCAGCATATATTTACGGGCCAATTCTTGGAGATGTGAAGACTGCAGAGGAACTGAACGAGTCTAGCTTGTTCCTTTACAACATTATCAAGGGGAACGTTCCTCAAGAACATGCTGGGTATTTTGTTGATGCTCGTGATTGCGCCGCTCTACACGTTTTGGCTCTCCACAATACGGAAGCGCCGAACAAGAGATGGTACTCTGTAGATGGTCCGTTTTCCGGGAAGGACATTGTTGAGGTTGTTGCTTCATCCGGTGAAAAGAAGTACCAGGATGGCGTCGAGAATGCTCCTGACTCGTCAGTTGACTCTGATGCGGCGAAGAAGAGCATCTACCAGATTGATAAGTCTGTGTCAGATGCTGAACAGAAGTTCCAGTACATGGGCCTTAAGAAGTCTGTTTTGGATTCTGTTCAGTCCTTCATTGATCTTGGAGTTTATTAATTTATTTCCACTACGGAACTGTACATACCGACTACCGGTATACAATATAGAAGACGTTTTCAATTGTACTCAGAATGCAACCCCATGCTCTTTCTATACAACGGTAATAATTACCAGTCGATGCAAATTTCGTCACCTGCAATGCGAAAGGCGTCTGTGCCACAGGAACAGGGACAATCATGCATCCATCGTGTAGGTTTCGTCAAGTTGGATCATGAAAATTAAGCCTTGTTCATCATCGAGATTGTCTCCTGCGTTCTTATAGCCTGAAAAAGAAAAGCAAAAACAGCTGATTACTACGGCTCGAAAATATTACGGCTGACGATATCACAATAAATAAAGATTAGAGAGTCAATTATACTGTACAGTTAACGCATTTCCGAGAACAAATCCCGCAGAATGGCCTCAATGTCAACGGGCGCAACTAAATCCACAGTCTCTGGCCCCGGCGCCTCGAGGACATCATTGTATTCCAAAAACGGCATTTCCACATTATCTGAGGCTGTAGTAGCACTGGTAGAGCTGTGACTGCCCATACTGCCTTCCTCATGCTCCTCAGATAGAGGCGAGATCTCCTCGATGGCCCGCTCGTCAAAGCCGGCTGGAAGAACGCGCGCCACCAGCGACTGGAGCACATTGGGCGTCAAGACCGTCTCCCCCATTTCGTTCTGGCGGAACTCAAGCTTGATGAACTGGCGCACCTTGCCCAGAAGCGGCTTCATGCCCGCTGCCGTAACACTTTCCTCGGCGAGCTTGGACCACACCCGCTCAACGCTATCATAGAGCGCCTCGACATCGAGATCGAACGGCAATTGCAGCGACCACGCAATGAAGCGCATTCGCAGCAGTGCCGAGAGAGCATAGAGTGGCCGGAAGTAAAAGTATTTTGTAATATACGGTCCCACCTGTTCTGCGAGGGTCAGAAAGCTATCGATGAGCATCTTCGCCGGCTCCTGGATCTCGCGAAACAGCGGTCCGACGTCGCTTTTCTTGAAATCGCAGCTCTTGAACACAATCATGTTGAGCGCGTTCTCAAGAAGCTGAATCTTAAGCATCCAGTACGCCGTCTTCATCGACATGGCGCCCATCCAAACCAGGTCCTGGGGCACGCCTTCGGCGACAGACTTGCTATACTCGAGGACGCTGTCGACCTTGGTAATCCACCGGTCTGCAGTCGACCTGATCGACTCGGTTGTGCACCCTTTGCCCAGAAAGTCCTCCGTTAGCTGGTCCAGGCCAAGCCGCGAGACCCGCATGATACGCACCATCGCCACAACCATCTCGTCGATTTTCTGCGCAATCGGGCTCGCCAAAAGCGCCTCTGCGTTAACCTCAAAGTCCTGTAGCAGCGTAGACACCTGCAACCGCGAGGTGTGGGTCGCAAACGCCGTGGCGCTCAGCGTCAGGCTCATGTACATACGCATGCGGTCCCGCGCCTCATGGGCCTCCTCCTGAGAGTAGTGATCCGCATCCCTCAGTATGGAGCGGTCCTGTTCCCGCCCGAGGTCCAGCGAGTTCGCCAGCGCAATGTTGAGCAGCATGAAGATGGAGAACCGCGGCTCGAACCCCGGGTATATCACCATAATGTGGATTGCCACCGCCTGCACCAGATCCAAATCGACCTTGTTACGCATGACTATGCGCTCCACAAGCACCCTATCCATAAAGCTCGTGTACATCTCGGCCCTCTCCTTTGTAGTGTTCACCCGCGCTGTAACGACACAGGCCATTGCCAGGCACGGCCGCGACACAGACAATTCCCCGAGAGACACGTCGTCGGTGAGAAATGGCAGCGCCAGTGACATGCGCGACTTGAATATCTCATAGTACCGCTCGCACTCTTCAAAGGTCAGCAGCCCCGACCGCACCAGCGCCCCGATAGGGTTGGCGTCCCGCACCGAGGCGAGGTCCCACGCAACATCCGCCGCCTCGAGCTGGAATTGCTCAATCTCCGGGAACTGCTGCGTGTAGAACCTGCCTTCTTTGCGAACGACCCGCGGCGGGGGGATTTTGACTGTGCCCTGCGACTCCATTTTGAGCTCGAGGAGCTCGTCCTCGGCCTCGCGGATAATGTGCTCGTAGAGCGCCTTGCGCGCATGTACGCCCTGTACCCCGACGGTGGCTTTGAGCTGTTGCCACAGCTGCATTGGCTGCGAGTCGTGGTGAATGCCCTTGGCAAGCCGTTTGGCCTGTCGCATATTGACGGCGGGGAGGCATGCCACGCCTGCTTTGGAGCACCGCAGGCATTTGCCGTCCCCAGCCCAGTTACAGCGCACTTTTAGGCGCTTGCACCGCTGGCACGCTCCTCTGCTCTTGTCCATTGCTATCGAAATCAGTGCAGTGGGTGCTGATATAAATCAATGCGGCTGAACGGCTGTCCGGTCATCACCAACTACGGGTAATTACTACCAAGGTCATCTTGTACTTTAATTACTGACGGGCCAGAGCTCGAGTGTATGGCTTTTCGAAGCTTGGAGAGTTTGATTCATTTTCAATTTGATAGAGGTTTACGGCATTAATACCTGTCTGCCAAGATAGTAGTCAACTACCAACAAGGTAGGCATAATAGTAACCGATCGCCGCCCTTTATCTACCAGAACCGTAGACCGTAGACCGTAAATCTGATAGAACCATATGAGCTCCATTGAAAGCTGCAATGACTGTTACTTTTGAAGCATTTAACAGTGTGGGCCTATCTCCGTAGATCTAGATCCAGGCCTCTATCCCCGTCTGCCACGATAACATCACAGTAGCATAACAGTCATCACCCTCTACCTACTAGAGCCACAAACTTGATAGAATTGTATACGTTCCATTGATTCTCGCTTGGAACATTGATTTAATTTCAAGATTGGCCATCTTCGTAGATCAAGATCTCCGGCCACATGCCATATGCAGGTCGCAACTCGTAGTGTTCTACACTACCTGGTAAGTAGAAGCACATTGGCTAGTCAAAAAATAAGAGTTCGCCTACCATATAGTCAGCCAATTACACGGTACAAGAAGGTAATGTTATAGTCAATAAATAAACGAAGATAGCAATTACAAATATAAATGAAGATAACAGCCAATTAGGTAGTATAACGTTAGTCAATAAATAATGTCTAGACCTGGAGGAAAAGCCACCGCAGAGATCGGCATGTCTGCGGGTCCTCGTCCTGCTCGTTCTTAATCGCCGGATCAACCGTCGTCGAATCGTCAAGAATCAACGCCTTTGGAACGTCCCCATTGTCCAGCTGCGGGTAGGTCGAGACCGCTCCAAACAGAATCAGCTGGCTTAGTACGCTCACACGAGAACCGGCAAGCAGCGCAGCAACCGATTGCATCGTCTTCGCATCGCTCTCACCCACCTTGCGTATCAGCAAGACACGCTCCAGGTGCAGTATACTCTCGTACATGACCTGGCCAAAGTACGTCTTGCAAATACTCGAGTCCCACACCGCCTTGACCTGCTTGAACATGCCCTCGAGGTCAAAGTCAAATGTGACCCCACTCAGCCAGTACAATAGCCGCAGCCGCGCCAGAGCAAGCAGCGCCTGAACCGGCCGAATCGCCAGCTCCCGGCACACTACCTCTGACGAATTGTCTCTAAACGACGTAATTATCTGCTCTGCCTGGGACGCAATCTCCCGGCCCAGAGGCTCGATCTCAGCGGCAGTGGGCGATGGCGCCGACTTGCGCTCAAACAAGCGGTACAGTCCTATCTCGGCAATGGTCATGAGCGCGAGAACATGGCTCTGCCGTATCAGCTGCTTGTGGCCCTTTTTGGTCTTATTTGACTCAGTGGTAAGCTCCATTGCCGCCCGCACGTCGCACAGCTTGACCTTCCACTTGGTGAGCTCCTCCTCGAGCTGCACTGTTGCGATGTCTACTGCCAGTAGCTGAGATATAGACTCGTAAGCCAGCTGCATCAGACTGACGCCGTTCGTCGTGATCTCGTTCGACTCCGTAGGGTTCATCTGCAGAGAAGACTCAATCTGCTTCGCCGCAGGCACCGAAAGCGCTGTCTGATGGCGGTATATTCCCAACCCATTTGCCAGAGCTGTCTCGTACACGGTCGCGTACAGCTCGAGGTTGTCAAACAGGTTTGGGGACAACACCGCAGTGTCGTTGGCGATGCTTACCGCCGTGAAAAGGTAAAAAGACGGCGACTTGGGCGGCATCGGGTACCCAAACGTGTGCAGCACAATAAGAGCCTTGACGAGCTCGCCATTGCACGGAGTAGAGTCGAACATCCTCCGCGCAATGACCTGCTCGGCAAACCCAAGAAGCCCCGCCGCCATATCGCGGTTAAAGTACATCCGTGCCGCCGTAATCATACTCAGTGTGAGCACCGGCTCCAGCACCGACACGCCGTCTAACGAGGCCTTGAGGTCGACCTCAAACGGAACAAACCTGGCCATGGACTCAATAAACTGCGCATAAAAATACTGGGCCTCGTTCGCCGTCATCAACTGCTGTTCAATAGCGGATATGACGCAGTTGTGCCGCGTCAATTGGCCCTCAGAGTGCACCACCCCAGACCCGTTGGGCTTTCCAGTAAGCTTCTCCAGCTTTTTAGCAGTCTCCTGGAGAGTCTTTTGCAGCTGCGAAATCTTTGTAAGCTTTTTAGCGTCCGAGTCCAGCTGGCCCGTATTGTATATCCAGTCTAGCTGCTCAGGAGGCAATTGAGAGACGCCAAACTCCCCGGATAGCTGCTGCGACGGCCCCGGTTTGTCATACCCGAAATTCGCCAGATCCTCAGACCTCTTGCGCCGGTTCTGGTTCGTTTTGCGCCCTCCGCGGGGGTACGGCGTAACAATAACACACTCGGGCTGCTTTGCCCGCTCGCACCGAATGCACTTGGAGCTCTGGGGGCTCGCATAATCGCACCGAACCTTTAGTTTTCGGCATCTCATACAGCTTCTCTTAGTCCGGAACCGGTCCTGGAACGCGGCAGAGGACTCGAGGCCGCTCCCACCAGCCGGTGGGGCTCCGAGCGCCGACATCTCGGGGCCAATGGCCTCCCCAGAGCTAATTGGCCCACCCTGGCCGATATTCAGCTGCTCATTGAGATCGGGATGGACCTCGTATTGGTGGCCGCCGTCGTTGACTTGCAGGCTGCCGTCCATATTTCCCAAAAAATTTATTTCGCGGATCGCCTTGTCTCCAACGGTTTATCGGAAATCCAAAGGCCCTGGATCAACGCCTTTCCAACCAGTAGCTTCTCGTGTTCTTTTGCTCAGTGCGCGTCTCTCGCGTGTATTCCACCAAACGCTGCGATTATCTCGAGATGGTCGGTTATCCGACGACGGAAGGAGGTTTTTTCATTTTCACTATTTCGCGTGCGCGCGCAACGTGTGACAAGGAACTCGCCACGTTTCGTGGGGCGCAAGCCCCACCCGCCGCATCTCGGTACAGAGGGCAGATGGATTCCAGCAACTATTAATTCAAGGGCAAAGACAGAACGAGGGCACGTGGTAAAAGGGGATGATATTTACAGTACATTATATACGGGAGGGTAGAATAAATAAACGGCTTTAGCGTACAATTTCAGAAAAGAGCTCCTTTAGCAGAAACTCGACATCCCCCTCCGAAGACGGAGTGTCGCCATCATTGGGTGGCTCAAGGTCCCTGACCGGGAGAGAGTAGTATATCCCCGCGTCAACAGCGCCCGAGGGGACACCCGGATTCTCGTCCACTTCAGCTACCAAGTCTGGTACGCTCGGATGTTCGACTGGCTTGGAGTCTTCTTCCGACGGGGGATTGAGCAAAACTTCCTTGAGTATTCGAGTAAGCAGCGCAGTCGTCGGGGGTTGGCCATGTTTCTTGTCTTGCTGCTGCTGGCCGTATGTATCGCACAACCCATTGTTGAGCTTGACCTTAAGGTTGAGCCATTTTTCAACCCGCACGTACATGGGGTAGTTGAGCTCAGCGGTGTAGCTATTCTTGCGCACTTTGTGCCACGCCCGCTTGATCTGGTCAAACGCGGCGTACACGTTGGTCTCGACGCGCTCCCCAGCAGCCAATACTACCATGTTGACACGGATAAGCCCACACACTGCCTGAATAGGCCGGAAGAACATATACTTTGGGAACCGCCATCCCCGGTTGCATAAGTCGAGGAATGCATCCACCAAATTCCACGCCGATTGGATGATGTTCTGGGCGCACGACATTAGGATATCCCGGGCTTCGCTATCGTTTTCGAGTCCATGGAGTATAATTTGGTTCATAGCATGCTCATTTAAGAGCATCCACTGTTGCTCCATTGTGGTGTCGATCGGCTTTAGCCCATTGCCTTCTTTCAGCTCATACGGCGCAAACTGCTTGGTCTTGGTGATTGTATCGTCCAACCGAACCTTAGCATCCACAAGTATCTTTCGAACCTCCCCGGGCGGTAAGACCTTGCCCGTAGTATATGACTGCAGCGGACCCAACACCTCGCGAGTGATATGGGCGAGCCGGATCTGGCACACGGCAATCTTATCGAGACCGTCACCATACTCCGTCATTGTGTCAATGACGGACCCCATATTTGAAATCAGCCCCATGAGATCAAAGTGACCGATATTAAGCGTTAGTACACACATACACCCGTAAAAATGCAACATAATGCGCAGGTGCCAGCGTGACGACTCGTACTCGGGGTCCTGGCGATTCTGTTTGCGGAGCACTTTTATGTGCTGGTCCGCAGTCTTCTGGAGCGCCAGGCACAGAGACGACAAGTTGAGCGCGTAGAGCATGATCTTTTTGGGCGGCAGGAACTGGACAAATACAAAGAGAACAAAATATGCCTTGAGCACGTCGTAGGTCATATCTCCCTCAATGTAGATCTTTTCAAGGCATGTCCTCTCCAGCAATTCTGACAGCCTTACCACGTTGGAGTGCTTAGAGCATGTTGCCGCTGCTACTACTGTCGCCAACGCGAAAAGCGGCTCCTCAGTCATCCACGAGTCTCCGTTGAAATTGCGATTAACTGGGTATGTTATAAACAGCGACAGGTGGGTAATGAAGTCTTGGTGGAGCTCCTCTGCTTCTTCCCTAGTCAGCAGCCCCAAGTCTATCGCCGCCTGTACATTGTTGGACGACTTGAGCGCCTCCACAGGGAATCCCTTGCGGGTTTCGGTATCCAACCAGGGCATGTCCCCGGTTTGCCAGTTTACATTTTCCTGGGTAGAGCCGCCGCCGTTCTCAGGGAACTGGCCAGTCGTACTCGCCACGTTTACTGAGTTATTCGCCACACTATTGGACACGCTATCCGGAGACAGATAGGGAGAGTTTTTGTACCGAGTGCCGGGAGGAACTCGTGAAGCAGTCTCGTACTGCGTGCCGGTTAACAGAGAGTATTCCATATGGGCGCTTTCAATGATTGACGCCAGCTCTCTGAGCCGCTTCGGCTTGTCGAACTTTGGGGCCGAGAGCTCTGTGATTTCTCCAAAGTCCCCCCCAGCCGCGCCGGCAGTGTCAGCCCCATGGGTATATCTTTTCTTCGTCGAAAACATGCCTTTGACGACGTCGAGACACTCAACGTTGGCCTTTTGGCATCGTAGACAAGGCAAGTCGGGCGCTTCAAACACGCATTTGACCTTTATCCGCCGACACCTCTGGCAGCTCTTGCGTTTGCCACCTCCCAAGTCCAGCTTTAATGTCGACATTGCGGAAATGGAGGCTGCACGGCCTGTTGTATGTCTGATGAGATGGGTCTGCGCGGCGTTAGCCACTCCGTGTATGTCGCTTACTTTTTGGTTGGGACCTTACACGCCAAGCTCGATCGACGACCAGTATTGTGGGGATGAGCGCGGCGGAGGTAACTGTTGCACCGTTACTCCCAACCGTACAAGAGTTGTAACGAGTTGTAACGAGTTGTAACGAACTGTAACGAGCTGTAACGAGATGTAACGAACTGTAACCACAAGGGTACCCCTGTAACAGTAAAAGAATGCAATTCTTCCTCTATATAGTGTACAAACCGAATATCACGGTAATTCAATTGTTAGTATGCCGTCAAGGGTTATGGCTAATGATAACTGTAATCTGGAACAACCTCCGAAAACAAGTCCTTCAAAAGACCCTCAACGAAATCAGACCCATTCTGAAGCTGGTCAAAACCGTCCGGCTCAGGGACCTGCAGGATTTCGCGGAGGTCAGACCGCGGTACCACGTTCGGTGTCCTAGCCCCTGTAGTCGCCGGCGAGACATGCCCGCCTGGAATCAGCAAGGAATTATTTGAAGTCGAAAACAATTGGTTGTCTTGAGAGCCCAGTAATCCCTGGGATTTTTGGTTCTGGGCCCGCTTGTCTGTTTCAATGTCAAGAATAATGTCCCTGATAATCTTTTGAAGAAGCGCATTGCTTGGTGCAGAGTCATCATCATTGACCTTTAGGGCCCCGGGCTGCATTCGCAGCTGCATCCATCGCTCAACCTTCATCAGCTGGTCGTGCATCCGCTTGCCTGTTATGCTATCTGTGGTAGCTCGCTCCCATGCCTGCTTAACTCGCGCAAACTGCTCATCGACATCCATGTTCTGCAGGTCGAGTCCTTGCGACCAGAGCAAAAGCCGGATTCGGATCATGCTGGTAATAGCAAACAGTGGACGGTAGTACATGAACTTGGGGATTATATGGTCTTGGAGGCCAACAAACCCATCAATAAGGCAGTGGCAGAGACGCAGCATTTCGTTGATAAACCCAGTCACAGTACCGCTATTGACGGGAGTCTTCTCGCCATACACGAGCTGGTTCATGGCGTTCTCAATGATTGCCAGCATAATCATTTCGTGAGAAGACCTGAACATGAATAGGTGCTGCGACAGTGCCGTATCCTGGCCAACAAAAATCTCTGCCGCTTCTCTCAGGTCGTCCAACTTGCGTCGCTGTTCAGCCAAAGAAGACGCAATGGCATCTGCCTTTAACGTATCGTCCCCCACTGTGGGCCATATAGGATGGAACTGGTCTCCAGTGAGCAGCAGCTGAATCTGAAGCAGCGCAAACTTTTCCTGGAACGCGCCCTTTCTCAGCAGCGGCTCGCAGTTTTGCGGCGAATTGGGCAGCAGTTTGAGCAGGTACGGCCGCGACGTATGGATAGCCATGGCTATGACGCACTGGTAGAGTGAGAGATAGGTCTGGATCCTTTCTCTAGGCCCAAAAGTGGCCGGGTTGTCTGGAGGGAGCATGAGCAGCACGCTAATGTCCTCTTTCGACCCGAGGTCGACGGCCGTGGCCAGAGAAACTGCCGTAAGAAGATATATTGGCATTCGCTGTTCCGGCTTGGGCTGGAGGTACATGTGGTATAGGATTAATCCCTTGATCACGTCGACCGCATTCGGCTGGACAAGAAGCATTTGCTCGGATATCAGTTTCTCGAGGAACTCGGTCATGACGTCGGCAGTAGCCGGCTGAGTGATGGCGCTGCTGGTAATCACCATGCTCAGTGCGAGGATCGGGCGGTCCTTGGCGATCATCTCAATTGGCTTGTCGAGATCAATGTAGAAAGGCACGTACGGCGCCATTTTCTCGATAAACATGCGGTAGAAAGACTGCATCTGGGTGAAATTCATGAGCCCCGTTTCCAGAAACGCCTTGATGCACTCGGGGTGCTCGTAGAGAATGCTGGGGACTTTGGACGTCTCACCAGGGGCGTCTCGAGCCTCGAAAATGGACTCGTTTTGGAGTTCGTCGCGCAGCTGCGCCGCTTCCTGCTGGGCTTCCGCGAC
Source organism: Blastobotrys illinoisensis (assembly GCA_030558835.1). NCBI lineage: Eukaryota > Fungi > Ascomycota > Dipodascomycetes > Dipodascales > Trichomonascaceae > Blastobotrys > Blastobotrys illinoisensis. The sequence continues at coordinate 83,934 of JAKTQJ010000046.1, read as the reverse complement.
AATCTTCTCGAGCTGCTCGAGCTTGAGAAGCTTCTCATAGTTTGTGTTCGCAGCCCGCCGCTCCAGCATCACGTACTGGGCGTTGACCTTCATGGCGCGCTTTTTGTACACTTTGGGCGCATGGGCAGACACGACGCATTTGAAGTTCCCTTTGAAGCACCGGCGGCACGTCTCATCGCTCGGCTTGTCGTACTCGCACCGCACTTTGTAACGCCGGCACCGGTCGCACGCGCGCCGCCGTCTCCAGCGGTCTGCAAAGTTCTCATCTTCGCTCATGTCGTCATGTCGTTATCGGAGATGCTCCGGCGCACAACCACGTCCCAATACAACCCCCACTGGGGCCCTTATCAGCGTGTCTCGACGAAAACTGTCATGTTGAAGCGAGCCGCTTTTGGACGTAACGCCGCACTCCGCCTCATTCAACCAGTCCATTAATCCGCTTGTATGGCACCAGCGTAACAAAATCTCCCAACAAATCTACCTACCTGGTACAAGTAACCCAGCGCTAATCTCCAAAGCTTGTCTTCTTCTTCCTAATTCAATTATTGTCGGCTACATATGTGGTACTGTAGTAGACATCAATACATAAAATCCAATCCAAATAATAATAACAATCGCTTTCAATATCAACTTTGCATGAGCCTTCAGACTGGTGGAGCTGATGAGGTAAGTGCGTAGCAATGTATACCAACTAGCTTTACGATGTAGGCAATTATTATTCATTAACATGGCGTATCTTACAAAAAGCTAGACTCCCGAGCGAGTAAACAGGTTCTTGAGAAGCGTTTCAATGTCCTGGGTGATCTGTCCGAGGTTCGCTTCGTCGTTTTGAATGTCGAACCCGCCGTCGCTCGACAACACGCTCATAATATCGATCTGCTTGATCGGGCTCTTATTAATGAGCTGCTTGCGGTTCATCGAAGGCAGCCGGTCCTGGTCATTGTACAGCCACCGCTGGTTGGCGTTCATGATCTCCGTGTCGACGACAATGCCGCGCAGGATTTTGTGCAGCAGCGTGTGCGCCGAGGGCGCCCGTGAGCGGCGCCGCGACTTGGCCTCACCTTGACCACCACCGCCACCGCCGCCATTGGCCGAAGGGGACACGGGCAGCCCTTGCATCCGCAGCCGCATGAGCTTGTCGATGCGCGCTATGCGGTCGTGCTCGAGCTGGAACGTGCGCGAACTCGACGCCGACCACGTCTCCTTGAACTGGCCGTATATCGCGTCGAGGTCGAGGTCAAAGTCCTGGCCGAGGCTCCAGTGCGTCAGCCGCAGCCGGATGAGCGTCTCGACCGACGCCAGCGGCAGCATGTAGCTGTACTTGGTGAGGACAACGTTGCCCGAGCATATCCGCGCAAAGCTCGCCAGCACCTTCTCAACGCGGGCGACAATGTCGCGGCTGAGGTTCTCAAAGTCGCCGCGCAGCGTGTCGTCGTCGAGCACGTTGGCAAAGTCCCCCTCGGGCTCGCCGAGCTTGTGCAGGCTGTACGCAATGTTGAACAGCAGCATCTCGCTCATGCTCGCCAGCATGTGCTGGTGCACAACCTCAATGAGCTGCACCATGTGGTAGTTAGTGTTCGCCACCCGCTCCTTGTCGCGGCTCAGCGGGCTGTGCCCGCACTCGGCCGCCAGGCTGTTGTACTCGTCGACAATGCGCGCGAGCTTCTTGCGCATCTTGCGGTGCGGCAGCGCCTCGTCAACGCCGCCGCCGAGCTCTGTCATCATGTTGAACGCCGCAGTGAGCAGGTGCGTCAGGTCGTACAGGATCTGGTCAAACTCGCTCTCGTTGTAGCGGTCGAGCAGGTTCAGCGTGTGCTGCACGGGCGGCAGGCTCTTAAAGAGCCGCACCTTGCTGCGCGAAATGGCCTGCCACGAAGCGGCAATGTACACGGCGAAATACGTCTGCACGCGCTCCTGGCAGTACCGAAACTCGTCGGCGGGGGTGTTTTTGCGGTCTACGAGCGCCTTGACCTCGTCGACCGAGGCGAGGTCGAGGTAGTTGGCGAGCATGGCGGCGAGATGCAGGTTCTGCACGTCCTTGTCGCGCGACCGCGGGTAGAAGAACTGCGACCCGACGACGATGGCGCGCACAGCGTCGAGCCCGTAGTTGGCCTCACTCGCGCTCTGCGGCGTGTCGTCCGTGTCGGCGCTCGAGCAGTACTCGGCGATGGCCCGGTCGACGAGCCGCACGAGCAGCGCCGCAGTGTCGAGGTCGCGGTTCGCCGCACAGTGTGCGGCGGTAATGTAGCTGAGCGCGAGCAGCGAGTGGTGCTCGGCGAAGGCCGTCAGGCTCGACAGGTGCTCCATCTGGAACAGCAGCGCCGGCGTGTACGTGCTGAGGAAGGTCGAGTAGAGCGACTGCGCCGTCTGCTCCGTCAGCAGGCCGCCCTCAATGGCAACCTTGACCCAGTTCACGGACCAGTCCGCGTCGACAAACGCGTCCTGGATCGCCTGCGGCAGCTGCAGCCCGTGAGACCCGACAATCGCCGTGTCGTACGGCGAGCTGTCGATCTGCATGTAGTCGACCGCTTGCGGCGCTTCGTAGCGCTCCGGCGCGTACGCGTTGCGCGCGTAGAGCATGCCCTGGAGGCCGTAGAGCTCCTCGTTGGCGCGCTCGATGAGGTCCTGGAGCTGGATGATTTTGTTCTCCTTCTCCGTCGTGTTGGCCGCCGGGCGCGCCTTGATTTCCTCGAGCCACGCCGTCGCCGCGTCCGCCACGACGATCTGGTTCGTCTCAATGTGCGGGAACCCGGCGTAGTCGTAGCTCTGCGGCGCCTGTCTCGGCGGCGGCATCACGGGCAGCATGCCGGCCTCGTGGCGCGGCAGGTTCGTCTCGCACACCGAGTCGCTCTTGATGCACCGCTGGCACTTGTCGTCCTCGGGGCTCGCGAAAAAGCACTTGGTCTTGAGCTTGCGGCACCGGTTGCACGCCTTGCGCTTGCGCCACGTCTCTGCAAAGTCCGCCATGATAAACGCGTCCCTACACAAATCGCTTCACAAACGCTTCACAAATGCTTCACGCTACACAAACGCGGTCGGAGACCCAATCCTCAAATTCCGGCCGCCAAACGTAACAAACTGTAACAAGCTGTAACAAGCGGTAGCTCTTAACAAAGGCTCTCTACAAACGGGCTCTGTGTAACAAACGGTGTAACAAGCTGTCTCTGCTGGTTACAAACGCTTGTAATGAAAGCTCCAATGGTTTTTTGGGAGGTTCACTTGAGTGCTCTGTGGCTACGACGCGTTCCGTCACGCAGTTATGTCCGTCGCTGTTTCCGTGCTCCGTCACTCGCCTAGTGTGTCACCAATGTACACGCACTGGAGCGATAGCAGAGATATACGAGCGTGAGAGAGGAGCGGAATGGAAAAGTGGATATTTGGTGGCTGTCCGGGACGTGGCTCTATTGGTCTGCGCCCGCGAAGTCGTGAAAAAGACAAGCGCCAGGGAGCCCCCCCCTTCCCTCCGGGTACAAATCTACCAAGAAGCGGGCCCCGTAGCAGTCAGCAGTGGCTTTTCACAGTAGACACTTTTTGTAGGCTTTCGTAGTTACGTGCTCCGACGAAAAATCTCCTCCGACGGGGAAAACCAAACATGCTTAGTTTCACGGTGCGACGACGGGCCTTGGGGCCGGTGCTGGGGTCCGCTAGACTCCTGTCGGGCTCGGCGGCGGCGCTCGGCAAGAAATCCAAAAAGGCGCCGCGTAAGAGCGAGGAAAACAGCGCCCCGGACGCCGGGCTCAAGGACTCGCGGCAGTTCTCGGCAGAGGTCAAGCAACTCGACGATCGGTTCAGGGACACCGTCCAGCAGTTCCTCATCAAGGCCAACGAGGCCAAGCAGGGCAGGGCGAACATTGCCAAGATCGGCGCGCTGAGGGTGCAATTGTCCTCGGACGAGGGCGCAGAGGAGCTCCGGGCGGTCGCCAACATCCAGATCAAGAACAATGGCAAGACGGTCGTGCTCACCGTGTTTGACCCAAAGCACGTCAAGTACGTCCAGACCTCGGTACTGGCGGAGCTTGGGGTCACGCCCCAGGTGGACCAGCGTAACGAGCAGGTTGTTACGGTGACGCTTCCAACGCGGACGGCGGACGCCAAGAAGGAGCTTGCCAAGCAGATCAAGCACGAGTACGAGCATTTCCGCAACTCCCCGTCGCGGCACTCGCTCACGTTTATTCGTGAGGACCTTATGAAGCATTTGAAGAAGTCGCATTTGGGCAAGTCTATTACTGACGATGAGTTTAAGACGTTTGGGTCCAAGGTTGAGAAGGTCTTTAAGAAGTATTCCGACGAGCTGCTTGATGCGTTCAAAAAGTCGGAAAAGTCTTTGTAACATAGCTGTATTCTATTGTCTTTTATATCATCTATCATCTATCGTCTATTATCGCTATCATCTATCATCTATCATCATCTATCTATTTTTTTAATCATATCTACTATAATATTGTTCAATTGATCATATCTTCAATGGGGGTTCAAGGGGGCTTGCCCCCTTGGCTTTTCAATCATTTCAACTGTTATATAGTTACACTGTAATTGGTTCATGTCTACTACAGTTGGTTACACTCCTCAATGGAGGTTTAAGGGGCTTTTCAATCATTTCAACTACAATATTGTTCAATTGGTTCATTCCTATTACAATTGGTTACACTCTACAATGGGGGTTCAAGGGGCTTGGCATTTTAATTATTTCAACTGCTATATTGTTCAATTGGTTCATTCCTACTATAGTTGGCTACTCTCTTCAATCTATCATCTATCATCTATCATCTATCATCTATCATTTCTGTCATCTCTATCACCCAACTATCATTACTCTCATCTTCTATCTATCACCATACTCTCTATCACCATACTCTCTACTAGGTCTCAGCAAACTAATCTCTTTCAGTACCGGTAATTCATTTGTATGCGCTTCTTCGAGAATTAGATATCTAAATAGTTACAAGCGAATTGGAAGAGCAAATGGATGGTAGCGCTGGGGGTGGGGTAACTGGCAGTTGGTATATATACAGGTAATCTACATGTTGGAGATCATTCTACCGAGGGCGCGTATTCTACGCCAGGCACCGTGGGCGTAGCCGACCTCGTTGATGGCCTTGACAATCTCCCACGCCTTCTTGACGTCCGGAATGGGATAGTCGAGCGGCCGCGGTATCTTGGTCGTGATGAACGGGAAGCGGTCGAAGCACACGCTCTTTTCAAGACTTATGCCGCGCAGACCCTCCTTGCCCGAAAACTTGCCGTACCCGGAACCGTCGACGCCGCCAAACGGCAGCTGGCACAGAGCAAACGTCGCAAAGTCGTTGATGGCGACCATGCCGCACCGCAGCCTCGCCGCCACCTCGTTGAGCACGCGGTAGTCCGAGCCGTACACCGAAGCACCGAGGCCAAACTCGGTCGCATTGGCAATGGCAACGGCGTCCTCTGCGTCAGCGGCCCTGAAAAGCAGCATAACGGGGCCAAACACCTCATTCTGCGCAATGTCCATCTCCGGAGTAACATTTATGAGCATGGTGGGCTGGAAGTAGTGGCCCTGCGGGTACTTGGGATGCGAGAAACGAGAGCCGCCGTGCACTAACTTGGCTCCCTGCGACACGGCCTGCTGGATCTGCGCCTCGAGAATGTCGAACCGCGCGTCACTGATAGTTGCGCCCATGTCAATATCGTCCTGCTGGTCAATCGAAGACCCGAGCCGCAGCTCCGACACGGACTTGGACAGCAGCTCCACAAGCCGACCATATGCTTTGGGGCACGCAATTACCCGCTCAAGGCCAATGCAGTTCTGGCCCGACGACTGGAAAGTGCCCCGCATAATGACCGACGCGACTCCGGGCAGGTCCTTGGTGTCGTCGAGCACAATGATCGGGTCCTTGCCGCCGAGCTCCGCCACTACCGGGGTCAGCGACTTGGCGGCGGCAGTGGCAACTTTGTGCGCCACGGGCCGCGAGCCAATAAAAGTAATGTGGTCGAGCCCCGGGTGCGAAGACATAAAGTCCGCGTCCTGGGGCCAGCATGACACCAACTGCACAATGCGGTCGTCAAAGCCGTTCACCTTGAGCGCCTGCTTAGCGATCTCCATGAAGAACTGCGACGACCACACGACGCTCTCGGAGCACTTGACTACAATGCCGTCTCCGGCGAAAAGAGCGGCCACCACAGGGCCCATGAGGTTATGCAATGGGTAATTCCACGAGACCATGGCGGAAACAACGCCTAATGGCTCGTAGATGACCTTGGCGCCCTTGTAGAACATTAGGATGCTCGTAGGGCCCGGGCGCCTCGACGGAGCCAGGCAGCGCTCTCCATGCTGCACAATCCACTCAATCTTCTCCAAAGTGACCATGATTTCTCCCAGAGACGCATCGAGCATGGTTTTGCCGGTATCGCGGCACGCAATGCGCGCAATATCGTCCTGGTGGTCGTAGATGAACTTGGCAATTGTGTTGAGCACCTTCCTCCGCTGGCTAAAAGAGGTCTCCCGCCACTCTAATTGCGCCTCCCGGCACGCGCTAATGGCGCTGTCAATGTCCTCGGGCGTTGCCGCAGGAACTGTCCCTAGCGACTGGCCCGTCGCCGGACAGTAGCACTGGATGTTCTCCGGGTCCTCCGGGTTGAAGACGGAGACGGGAGAAATACGCTTGCCCTTCCAGTGCGGCAGAGCCTGCTCTGGCGGCTGCATCGTGAACGGAACGGCCCTTTCGAGCTTGGCTGATCTCGCCAGGTACCGATAGAACACAAAGACCGAGGTCAGAATGAGCGCCACGACGGCCGTAGAGACCCCATGGAACTGGATCTTGTCCTCCAACACAACCATCTTCACCATCGCCAAGTTGGCCCCGTTGAAAAACGGCTGCTTGGCGAACGTACTGTTGAACATTGGACAGCAAATCCGTGTGTTTGGATGATTTGTCTGGTTGGGACTAAGTGCCTTCATCAGGCCACAACCATTGGGGGGCCCTTGGGGGTTGAGCTACGGGGTCCACCAGCGATGGAATTGACTTTGCTGGAATGTGGTTATCATTGTGGCATTGCTGTATCAATGAGCCGCGTGTAATGGGGCTCGTGGGGCTCGTTATAAAAAGGGGGGAGGTCCCCAGACAGCCTCGGAGGTTGTTGGGAGTGTTGTTACGGCGTAACCAACTGTTGCCAAATTTAGGGAAGGGGATTCCCCCGTACGGGGGTTTGGGGGCTGGCTTCCAATTACACCAGCTATAACTCTAAGCTAATTGCCGAATAATTTTTGTACTGGATCTAGCTGGGAAGTCAATTGGATAGTGTTAGCCCTGGGTTTTGTTGGGAGTATAGTTACAGCGTAACCAGCTGTTGCGAGATCGTTGGAGGGGGGTCTGGGGGGGTTCCCCCCAGCTTCGGGGGGCTTGGGGGCTGGCCCCCAATACACTAGGTAAACTCCACACTATTTGCCGAGTGCTTTTAGCAGTGGCAAAGTGTGTGAATTGTGCACAAAAGCGGGGGGTGGTAGGAGAACAGCGGGGAGGTCATATCATCTATTGTGGTATGGTATGCAATTACTTTACGTTAATGTGGAGGGTCGGGTTTGGCGTGGTGACGGCCTCGAGAAGCTTCTTGACAACGTCGTCCTTGGCACCCGCGGACTTGGTCTTGATCGCCTCGAGCTGCGATTTGACAGCGGACTCGGCCTCCTTCTCGGCCTCATCAGCAGTACCAGTGTGCTACAACTACGTTAATATCGCGCCAAAAAGCTAATGCAACGCACCTTGGACTCGCTGGCCTTGAACTCGGCTTCCTTCTGCTTCTTGTACTCCTCGATCTCGGCCGCAGCGTCGGTCTTAGCAGCCTTCAGCCGCTGCGCTCGGTCTACCCCGTTAGCCAACGTCACAACCCCGGCAATTACTCACACTGTCGAGCGTTCTGGACGATTTCGTGGGCCTTTCGCTCCGCCTGACCTAATGTTAGCTCCACTGCACCAAACAACGCCAATTACGCACCTCCAAAAGCGTCTGAATTCCGGAAGAGTTCTGGGCAGAAGACTAGACACGCCCGTTAGTAAAACCCTACAGCAAAACACCGCCGTCCGTACCATCGTGGATATATGTGGTCGTTAATAAAGGGGGAGGCTTCGAGGGGTGGTGGGACCTAATGCGACCGGAGGTTCGCTTGCTCACGCACGCCGGGCCAAAATTTCAAGCACGATAAGCCGTGGTACTATCTGATAAGATGGAGGTGCTCGAAGATCTGTGCTCGAGCTGTCGCATACAGAAGCCCAAGTACACATGCCCGGCCTGTAGACAAAGGACGTGCTCTTTGGAGTGCTCGCGGCAGCATAAAGCTGACACCGGGTGCAGTGGCCGCGTTGATCCGACCCGGTTTGTCAAAAGAACTGATCTCGTAGAAACCCCAGAGCATTTGAACCGGGACTACTCGTTCCTGCAGACTTTGGGGCGGAGAGTAGACCTGGGCAAAAGAGCGGCGACAGGGGCCACTGGTGGGGCGAAACGACCGCGGGTCGATAGGAGGCCCGCGACCCGCAACGGAGTCTATATCAAATCGCTGCCCCAGGGGATGCATAGGTCGAATATTAACAAATCAGCATGGAACAATAAGAAGAAGACGTTCTACTGGACAGTCGAATGGATTGTTTACGCCCAGGGGGACAGCGAATGGTCTTCGGAGACGACTGTGCGGCCGCAGGTGCCAGACAATTTGTCGTTGCAGGACCTGGTGGCAGACGTTTTCAAAAAGAAGGGCCAGCAAGTACCGGAATACCAAGTTTTCCTGCATATGGTAGGCTCATCGGCGAATAACCGCAAGCTTATCCCGCTGGAAACGGAAAAGCTGCTTGGAGATCAATTGGTCGGCAAGACTGTTGTCGAGTTCCCTACTATTCTAGTCGTTTCTGGCCAGGGGCTGCCGCCCAATCATTCAATTGCCGGCGCCGACTCTTCAAGCGAGAGTGATTCGTCTAGCGACTCGAATGACTCTAGTGATTCTAGCGATTCCAGTGGCTCTGATTCCAGCGATGGCAGTGACGACGATGATGACGACGGGCCAGAGGAACTTCCGGCCGAAACGAATAAAGATTAACGAACTGTATAATAGTAAACCACGGCTTGTGCTGTGTTAAGTGCATTTGTATCATCCCCAATTATATAATTTCTAAACTAATTGACTCTCCCTATTCCCTATACGAGTAGCAGGCCATCCTATTTTAACATATAAACTAGCTGTAATCACCCCCCAATTATAATACCTAAACTAATAAAATCATAATATCGCCATTGGGAAGCTGGTCTGGAATCAGCTGGTCCCGATCGGCTAGGCAAAGTAGCTGATAAAACAGACTCACCTTCTCCGACTTGGTACTCCCATAGCTGAGATCGCTGAATAGCGTCGGCTCTTTAATCGAGCTCAGCAAGGACATTGCTACCTCCTTGTTCACCTCTCCCATATCTTCATCAGATTCTTCAGCATCATGAACATTAAACTCCACTGGAACTATGCCGTCAAAGGTGTCACGCCGTGACAATGGAGAAGTCGAGCGCCTTGGCATGTCAAACGAGAAATGCGAAGAGGCCCTAGACCCTCCGGAGAGATGCTCAACACTTCCCGCTCTTTGACGTGCAACTTCAACCGAAGCAGGAGTACTGGGAACGACTGGAGCGTCTCGAAGGACATTATCTGGCATAGTAATATCCGTCGTGTAATGCTGGAACGCGTATGCAAAAGGTTCGCCAAGCAGCAAAGACGTGTACTCCCGGATAGGAAGATTCTCTCTTGCCTGGCGACGAGGCCGGGAATTGGCCATCGTCATATTCTCCACGTAATTGTCGTAAAATTCCCGGTATTCTGCATGGCTGAATGTCGTCAGGTTGTCGAGATCACTCACGAGTGCAAGCCTCGGCCGCTTTCGAGGGGGTCCTTCTGGCTCTTGTAGTATTTCCTCCGGCTCTGTCACCTCTGGCAGTGCACTCAGCTCTCGTGGGGCAATTCCCTCAGACAGATTTGCCTCGTCAATGGTGTGGCTTATATCGCCTTGTTCGTCAAATACAAACTCCATCGGCTCGAGGTCATCAACACCTGCGTAAGCGTCCCAATCTACCTCCCACGATGTGTTTGGAATCTCCAAAAGGTTCTCAATTGAGGTATTGGTTACCTCCAGCGAGGAAATCGAGTCCTCGAAAACGGGCAATCTAGGTACCAGTCGTTCAATAGTGAACCGTGGGTCATTTTCGAGTTGGATATCAGTCCTGGATTGATACGGCTCTTCTGCAGTGACCTCTCTGGCGTTTTGCCGTAAGATGCTCGAGCACAAGGATGAAAGATCGTCTCGGAGATATCTGACTTTGCGGTCATAGATCATTACAGCGCCATACATAAGGCTTGAAGTGACCCGCAGCATATATGGACTGGTTCGAGCGATGGAATTGCAGACGTCGGGGACTTTGAGGCTCAAGATATCGCGCTTCTTGACGCGCTTATTGGTAGTCTTGGCCCCAATAGTAGAGAGCAACCACGCAGTGGAGATTCCACTGTTCCTGTGGAGCTCAAACTGGAACATCGCGGTTCGCAGGCTACAGCATCATTGGGGCAGGAGTACGTTTATATAGACAGCGAGCCAGATGAAGCTGATGTGACTGGTCAATCCCGGTCCAATGGCTGGTCCACCCATTTTTGGACTCTCTGTAGCCGCTCCTGGCGAGCAATAGCTCTGAAAACAGTTTGCGCGCTCCAGTGAGCACTAGAATTAGATATTTACAGGATAAATAATGCCTACAAGGTCTTCTTTTCCCATTCCCCAGGAGTTTTCGTCTCTAGTTGCAGTGCGTGGACACCGTTGGTTCTAGTCATCTCCTCCTGACACAGCCGGTACACCATTCGGTGACGTGACGGCTGGTTCTTGCCCTCAAAAGCATCAGACACGATAACCATGCGGAAGTGGCTCTCCACAGTGTTGGTTGCACCTCGCATGGCCTGGTGATGCCGGTGCTTATGCGAGTCGTTGTACACCTCAAAAAGAGAGGGGTTTAGTCCATCGTTGATCTTGCTGCGCAGGGCGTCCTCAATAGGCGTTTTGCTCATCGTTGCCATTCGTCGTACAAACTGCCGTAGCATGGCGTAGGGTCGGGGCTTTTGGGCGGACCAATCACCAGAACACTATTTTTTCACCCCGACGAGACATATACCACAACAGGTGCGGAATTGACAGGTCAAATCACATGGAGGATTGATTTGAATGGCATCAGTCAGAAGAGGGGGAGGTCTCGGTATCTAGTTTGTCAAAATAGGGAATAAAATGGTTTAGGAATTGCAGATTAGCCGTGCCTAACTTTTCGAGAGACATGACCTCGGCCATTGCGATAGATCGAAATCCGTAGTCAAGTTTCCGGGTTCGCTTCCCGTTAACCTCAGTGACGTATGTGCCATCTTCGTCGCAGTCCATGGAATCAAATGCAAGCTGGATCTCCAGGGTTTCGTCGTCTACACCTCTAATCTGGGCCTGCAGAGTCTCTGCAGACGGCATAGACGTCGATCTATCAAGATGCAAGTACTGAATGTTCACTACATCCCCTGGAGTGATTTTTAGTGGTAGATCGGTCATATCGACCTTCGTGTGGGTGACGGGAGTCACATAGTTGTAGGGTTCATCTCTTTTCGCAGAGTCCAAGCGTTCATATGGGAAAGGTGGCAAAGGGACGGATATATCAAATGGATTGTCGCATTCAATGACGTTTCTATTCAGATACGTTTCAATAGGGTCCGCTTTGGCCCGTTTTTCTTTCCTTCTCTTTTGAATCTTTCTGAGTTTAAGGACCTGCTTAAGAAGCTTTTTGGCTCTTTCAACTTGCTTGGATCGCTTACGGCGCAGGTTTCGAGCGATTGTCGCTTTCGTTCCGATCGCCATGATGTATTTATTCTTTGCAATCTATCCAGTCATGTAAAGCATAGCAGTGGACGGAAAATTGGCGATCCCGGCCGATAACCTCACCAACTCTCCAGGTACACACTATAGAATATGAAGCCCATGAGTATATTACAGCACCATTACCAGTACCGGAAATAGAGAATAAGTATATACATTTGGCGTGCCAGTTATACCGAAGGGTCTGCCAATCGATTACTGTGTACTAACGACAGTGGGAGGCCAATGGCAATCAATTAACGCAGAAGTGGGTGGATGCTCAATTGTATAGTAGTAACGTTAGTGTCAATGGGATTAACGGCTTTCATGTCATTACTGTTTAATTTCTTCGTAGTCGACCTTTGGAGAAGGATATTTGTCGACAACTCGGGCGATATCCTCATCAGTAAGCTCTGCCATCTGCTTGAACGTCCAATCGTCGCAGATTTGAGAGATCCACTTCATTCGCTTTCGAATCGTGGCAGGATCGTATCCTTCATCCTGATCGCCTTCTTTTGGAACCGTCTTTTCTCTCAGGGCCTGCCGAAGTTTGGCCATATTGGCAATGGCCCCTTCTACCCCGAGCTCATCTACGCAATCCTCAATCACAGTACGAATTCTTCGGGCTAGTCTCGGCGCACCGCCATTTGTTGATACCATGACCTGCAGCGAACCGCGATTAATCATAGATCCAAAGTAAAAGTCGCACTGTTCTGGCATATCAGCGACGTTAACAGGAATTCTCTGCGCGTGGCAGCGCTCGTAAATCTGCCTCGAGACCACTCGGTCATCTACGGCACTCATGACCATGGCATAGTCCACGGAGATATCGTCCAACTCGAACTCTCGCTTAATGAGTTGAACATTGTTGCTGGGACGGATGTCTTCATCGATCTGCGGGGCGACGACCGTTACCTTGGCGCCAGCTCTTTCCAGGGCCTCGATACGCCCTTTGGCGACTTCTCCGCCCCCGATAACAAGCACGGGCTTATTTTCCAGCTGCCAGGCCACCACTAGCGAGTTTTTTGACATGTTCACCTTCCGGGTATGTTCCCAAACCCGTAACCGGCTACCAGTACACACTTCAACCACGGTGCTGTACTTTCACTACATACACCATTATTAAATGTGACTAACTAGGTAATAGTATTGACGGCTTGTGGTAATCTTTTTATTTACATCATATTTTGGGTGATCATTAACTATTGCTCTATCACTACCATATTAATATTAAGTGATCAGCAGGTTGTGTTGTAACAAATGCTCGCAACAGCGTAACAAACCACCCAAGTACGATCACCGTTAAGATACTTGTTCGTTGTGTAACGACTACGCACGAGATTTAGTTGTACTGTACTGTCAACCATATATGAAATTTGAACGTTATTCCGCTGGTAGCTACGAAATTTAAGCACTAATCAACCGCAGCACATGTCTTCCTGGTAATGTACAATCGGGAGAAGTACTGCAGATCTATCGGCACACAGTCACTGGTAATTGGAAGTCAGAGCTTAACTGTAGTTTAGTTGAAAGTCGGAGTTTAGGATGAAACATCAAATCGTCATTATGGCATGCAAATATATATAAAATAAAAAGGATTTTTATGCGGCTCGGCCGGTCATGCCAGTCTCGTGCACTCGAGTGGCCTGCTCGCCAGCCCGCAGGATTCGGTCGCCAGCAGAGTCGGCGACTGGGTTAACGTCAACCTTCTCGGACTGGGCCTTCTTCCAGACCTCGACCTCGCAACCGCCTCGAATAACCGCTACTCGCATGGTGGCAAGCAGGTTGTGCGCAGCGTTGGAGTGGAGGTAAACACCGCCGTTGAACACGGCAGTGGCGTCCCTGCCGACAGCAGAGGAAATCAGAGCCTTGCCACCAGGGTGGGTCTCAATAAAGTCGGTAATGTCATGGACAATGCCCGAAATGAGAGTAAGCGACCGGGTCTTGGATTGATCCTTGAAGTCGTCAAACTCAATGACTGGCAGCTGCTCGATAGGAGTGCCCCAGTTGAGTCGCGCCCGCCATCGGTCGAGCTTTTTCTGCTTCTGCTGGACAAGACCCTGCTCAATGGCGTTCTGAGAAAAGGTCTGGAGGTTGGACGCAAGACCAACCTGCTTGCAGCACCAGATGAAGATCTTGGTCGGGTCGTACTGGTACCACTTGAGCGCGTTTCGGTAGTCGGACGGGAACTCGTGGTGGAAGTTGTGGTAGCCCTCGCCCAGGGTGCACAATGCAGTGAGGACGTGGTCTCGTGGCGTTCGTCGGTCGTCGAAAGGCTGCTCACCAATCCAGTGGGCCAGCGAGTTGACGCAGAAGGTGGACTGGTGCACAAAGCCCAGTCGCAGGATACCGGCGTAAACGTAGCCGCCCATCCAGTCGCCCCAGAAGTAGCCGGCAACGACCGTTGGGAAGATGTAGGCCATGGACATGAGGAACCACAGGTAGTGCTTGTGCTGGAATCGCACGAGCGGGTCGGCAATGAGGTCGGAGATGTCGGTTCGGGCCTTGAGCTTAGGGTCCTGCTTGAACATCATCCAGCCCATGTGCGAGAAGAAGAAGCCTCGCTTGGCATTGTACGGGTCCTTGTCGGTGTCAGTGAACCGGTGGTGGGTTCGGTGGCCGTTGGACCACCACTTGATGGAGCCCTCGGCAGCACCCGAGCCGGCGAGACAGAGGAAGATCTTGAGCGGCAGAGAGCCCGTGTAGGCTCGGTGGGACCACATTCGGTGGTACCCGGCGGTAATGCCGAGACCAGTGTAGAAGTAGTAGGCGACGGCCCACACAAACGTCTTCCACTGGAGCTTGACAAACGGCGCATAGAGCAGCCCGGCGAGCGGGATGAGGAAAATGAGCGTCGTGTTCAGCCAGTTAATCTTCTTGTGCCAGTTGGACAGCGTGAACGGCTGGTTGGAGATGTGAGTCTTGGTCTTCTCATCGGTCTCGCATTTTGCGGCGACCGTGCCCTTCCGTCGGTTAATGTCGACGTACTTCTCGGCACCGGTCGCAATGGCAGACACCTCGTCGATGCTGACCTGTTCCAGTTCTCCGGCCATGTTTGCTTCCTTCTCGAGGTGGGAAGAGAGTGTGTATAAATAGAAGGGAGAGGGAGAGTGTAATGTAATTAAAGCCGGTTGGTTGGCGGCGGCTGCTGCTTTATAAACGAATAGCTCTCTCCCGAAAGATCAGGCGGTAAAAATCTATTGGGGGAAAAATCTTTCCGGCATATTTCAGATATGTGTTTGACTGACACATTTGGTTGCCTGTAGTGTAGGATCTTTCACCGGTTTAATCTCTCCTCCGCCGATGCGTATTCTGCCGTGCCTGAGGCTTGCTGCTCCGCCTACCTTACGTGCGTCCCCAGGGTATTCCTGGCCGGCGAATTGACCCTGAGGAGGCGGTTTTCCCCATGGCTGCTGAATTTTGGGGGACATTTTTGGCCCCTCTGGTGCCTGGTGGGCCCGCCAGCCGTGCAAACGAAAAATCTGATAAGCAAAAAAGACTTGTTGAGACCGTCAGCCTCACCGATTTTCTACGCCTTTTGAGTGATAGTCCCCCAACAAATGGGTTAGGGTATGCTTATCTTCCCAACGGCCGCTCACCCGAGTGCCCTGCGCACATTTCAGCACGCTCTCGCTACGCTGTACGCGCTGCGTAACGGCACTGCTAGTACGTGCTATGCCATCGCTGCAAGGGACGCCAAGTTGACTGCCCAGTTAATATTACGCTACGCAGGGCATAGCAAGTACTGTAATGTGCGACTAGTCAAAGAGTTGAACAAGGAGTTGAAGAAACTCAATGATAGCGGGAGCATTCGGGGAGGCTGGATCAAGGCTCTAGTTGGTGGTTGGTGATCGCACGCAACCCGAGGTACTAAATTGTGTCACGCCTATCTTTGAGCAATACTGGCGATACAGGTTTATTGACAGAGGCAATACAGAACAAGGTGTCACAAGTAACACGGTCGGAGTACAAGGAATTATTAGCCTATTACTATAGTACGTCAATTAATCCCGCTAGCTAGCTGTAGCTACAGGGGTGTAGCCGTGCGATGAGCAAGGGTCTCCACCAACAACTTGGGACATACACCAGTGAGAAAGTACCGTAGTGCAAGTACTTGTAGGCAGACAGACACGTAGCTCAAAGCTCGAGACCTAATAGATGACGCTGGGGAGACTGTTTGCCCAACAGGTGCATCCAATGTATCTGGCCCACTGGTTCGACGCGTACAAAGACCGGCAGGAGGATTTTGTCCAGGCTCTAGACTCGTACGGCCGCGGAGAATACATAGAAACGGTGCTCAGACAGTTCATCCGCTGGCTCGAAAAGGGCAACCACGAGCTCGACGAGACTTTGCTCGAGCGGTTCGGCGAGTGCCTCATTGGCTGCCAGGGCATGGCCGGCGCCGAGCGAAATCACGTGTCCTACTTCCTCTCTGACGATGACCAGGCCAAAGTCAGGCTCTACGAGGAGCCCTCGGTAATTGCCCAGCAGGGGTCCACGGGCCACCGCACATGGGAGGCCGCCTTGGCATTGACCGACTACATTGTCAAACACAAGCCCGCAGTGAGCGCCCAGCAGTTTATAGAGTTGGGTGCCGGTACGGGGCTTGTTGGCATCGCCGCACACCAGTTGGGGGCAGTGGCCCCGGGTGGCATGACTGTTCTAACCGATGGGGATGACAAGGTCGTTGGTCAGCTCCAACAAAACATTGAGCTGAATCATTTGGACCCTGGCACCATCTGCGCTAAAAAGCTTTGGTGGGGGGAGGACAGTCCGCGAGAATTTGTCCCTTGCGGCGCGTCGGCGATTGTGGCGTGTGCCGACGTTACCTATGACGACGAGCTCATTCCGGACCTGGCGCAGTGCCTCAGGGACTTTTTGCTCCTCAAGGAGACCAAATTCGCGCTGCTCTCGGCAACAATGCGGTCCATGCAGACGTTTGACGTATTCCGCCACTCTTGTGCGGTTAACAACATCGAGCTGACCGAGGTGGCCTCGTATTCCTCGCCATTCGAAGGCGTCTCATTTTTCATCCCGCCCAAATCCCCTGATATCATCATCTTCAAGCTCACCCGCAAGGGATAAATCTTTTTGGGCCATGGCGTCAGATAAATCTTTTGGTCCATGGCGTCAGGAGCTGGCCTCCCCTCCCCAACTTGATAGAATATATTGTTTGCCAATTGCCAACTTGTAATATTAATTGCATTATAAATAGAATTGTCGAGCATGCACTATTCATTCTTTTTCTCCTCTCGCAGGGCCTGCTGAACAACCGGATCTCCCTTCATGGCGGCCTCGACAGCATACTTTTGGCATACGTTCTGCACCCGCGGCGATACGCGCTTGTTCGGCATGACATAGGGCTCGCTCGCTAGGCTTATGGCCTGCTTGCTGTTGCTCGCAATTAGTGTAGAGTACTTGTATAGCACACCTAGCTCCTTTATGAGCGCCTCTCCCGCCAGTTCCGCTGGCTCGGCCAGCGAGGATGCAACGGACCCCAGCTGGGTAAGCCCAGTGCCAATTGTCCAGATGAGGTCCCGCATGAGCTGGGTCTCCTGGAACGGAAGAAGGTCCAGGAATGGGAAGAGTCGAACGGATGCGTGGGTCGCCACAAATGCCTCCACTGTGAACCCAGCAACTAGCATGTACACCCGCCAGTAGGTGCCCGTAGCCCCGAAATTGATCATGTACAGAACAAATGTTCCAAGGAGGCTAGGGCCGTAAAAGTTAGTAGCCCGGTGCTTTAATCCCCCGTAGATGATCTGGCGCATGGTAACCACTAGCTCTGAAATATCGCCGTCTTTCGAGACTCCATTAGCCAATTGAAAGATGGCCGTTCCAAATCGATCATATCCGTATCGCAGAGATGGGTTCTGCAACACGTCATATATGTTCTTATAGCTCATCCACCGCTCCTCACCTTGCTTGCCATGCTTGTCCGGGTGGTATATGAGCGACAGCTTCCTGAACGCCTTCTTGACCGCCTTGAGTGGCGCATCCGGTGCGATCTCAAAGAGCTCGTAGAATGTCGCTTCTGTCTCATTTGCCGGAGTGACAATGCGCTCGTATGACTTGTACGTACAGTAGCTTAGGTAGCCAACAACCAGAAGAACATGAATGATCCGATTGTGGGTGATGTATTTGCGCGAGTTCTTGGCCGGAGCTGAATGGCTCGAGTAGAAGACCTGGTATATGCCCGATTGGACAGTGCTCACAATCAGTGAGAAAAATATCCACACCAAGAAGTCCATCCTTTTGACTTGTTCTCTATATGACACCGATCGTGGGTTAGAGTGCTTTAAAAGCCGCCCCGGGATTCTGCGGTGTGTGAACCCCCTCGGTTGATGACGCGTGGACAACCCATCCGTATACCACACATAGCGAAAAAGCACGCAGGGTACAGCGATTTTGCGCCTAATTCATATCCTTGAGAGTCAGATACCGGCTGTTAACTTGACAGAACTTTAAAGGGTGTATAGTTAACATTGGACATGACTGAGGGCATAGAGGCTGGCGTTGAAGCGCTGGCTATTGGCGAAACAAGCAGCGACATGCCAGGGGAGAGCACAGATACCACGAAAGATGAGCTGTTAGAGGGAAATGGGTCGTCGGATGGCCAGTCTAATAAAGAGGTTCTAGAAGACAGCCAGGCCGATATATCTGATAGCGATCGCCCTGAGAACAATGAAAATGCTGGCGATATCAAGACAAGCGAATCGCCTAATAGCGGAAAAGGAGACCAGAGCAGCGAAGTGGAAAGTGATGAATTAAATGAAGCCGATAAAGAGTCGAAAGAATCCAATGACGAACTGGCAGAGGCCAATGAAGGTGCTACAGAGGCCAATGTAGAGCCGACAGAAGCCGGTAACGAACCGAGGGAAGCCAATTACGAATCAGCTGAAGCCAATGAGAACGATAAAATGGTGGATACTGCAATTGATAATGACTTTGACGAATTTGAAGAAAATGCAGAGCCCGATGACGAATTCGGCGATGACTTTGATGACGACGATTTTGGAGATTTTGATGACGCCGAGTTCGAGCAAGCAGAAGAATTCGAAGAATTCGAAGAGCCCGCTCCAACTGAATCCACGATACCCGTAAAAGCTTTGAACGAAACAGACTTTGCAAACTCTGCCAATCTCCAAGCGTCCGTGCTCGAAATCCTCCGAACTAACATTTCTAATGACCTTGAAGCCCTTTCTGAAAACTCAAATAACGCATCAGGTCCTCCCAGCCCCAAGGCCTACTTCTCTGAGCGAAGCGCGTCTCTGTGGGACCAGCTTGCCGTCATTTCGCCCCATGTGCACCCATTGGACTGGAAGCGCAGCGCCATTAGACGGCTGCTGCTCATTTCTCTAGGTGTCCCATTGGACTTGGATGAGATTCTGCCCAAAAAGAATACGAAGCGGTTGATCCTCCCTATGACGAAGCCAATAAACGAAGGCGACAAAGCCAAAAGCCCTGAGGCCCAGCCTGCGAATTCATCAACTTCAGCAGCACGTCAGGATCAGCGACGATCCGAGGCCGAAGCTCTGGCCCAGGAGACGGAAATTTCATTGGCTAATTGGTATCAATTGGCTCAAGTGTCAAAGGAGGCGCTCGGTAACATGGACGAAGAGGAGCTTGCTGAGCACAATGCCAAGTTGAAAGAGGCCCTTGAGTTTGCCGAAAAGCTACTAACCCAATGGACTAGCCAGACCGAGGCTGCGTCGAAAGATAAAGAAGCGTTCGAGGGTGTGATTGAGAGTCTCGTCGACTATGCCCAGCGATTGAGAAGAAAGAAGTAGTAATCTAACATTGCAACACATATGTAGCGATGGTCTTAACGCTTTTGAGGGCTCCCCAAGCCCCCGTATTTGGGGGCTGGCCGCCAGGTCCCCGTATTGCATCTGGTACTCTAGATTAAATGAATGAGCAACTACGAAAGTCGCTCTTTAGGGTCACAGTCTCATCAATTGTTCTCATCGCTCTTCCGCGTTTGCTTTGTGAGGACCATGGAAAAAATCAGACCTTCTGGACAATCCTTAGCTCCCCAGAGTATGTACAGCAGATTGGTTCTCACTAAAACGACTTAGTATGGGGTTCGATTAATAATAGTCGTATTCTATAAATATCTAGTCATTTCTGTAAAAACAGAGCGCGGAACAATAATCTAACAGCATTAACAAGGATCATTGGAATCGGATCCCAGTTGAATTTTGCGGCTCGTTAGAACTAATATCGCAAAGAATTGGTTAGTGGGGGCCAACAATAATCGTTTTGTCGGAAGATCCAGATGCAATGAGGCTATCGGTAAGCGCAATAGCATTGGGCGAACCGCGGTGTCCAGGAAGCTTATGCAGAATTTGACGGCTGTAAGCGTCCCACACAATTACTGTGTTGTCTTCACTACTCCCTGCGGCAATTCGATTGCCCTTGGGCGACCAGCGTGCCTTCAGCAAGCTCTGATCCAACCCGTGTCGAGCGCCGTCAAACTGCGTCAATACACGCGATCCGGATACAAACGGCTGGGCATCCCACAATCTAACCCAGTTGTCCATTCCAAAGGAAAGCAGTTTGGTCCCATCAGGCGAAACTTGCAAAGAAGTTACCGTCTCCGTATTATGCCCAGGAAGCTTGTACAATGGCTCCTCCGTCCTTCGCGCATCCCACGCATATATAGCCGAGTCAATGCCACTAGAAAAGTATAGAGAGCCGTCACTGTTCGTTGCAACAGCCAGAATCGGGTATCCAGTCTCTATACAGTCCACAGCTTCCTTTTCCCGCGGATCCCAAACGCCAATGGATCCATCATCACTACCAGACACGACGAGCTCCGTGCCGCGCTTGACTGTATCTACGGAATTGACAATTGCCTCGTGGCCCTCGTGTTTCCGTGTCCTACGGCCTGTTTCAGTGTCCCAAGTCGCAACGGTATGATCGCTAGAGCACGAGTAGATCCCGCGGCTGTCTCTCGACCATATCAGGTCCGTCACCGCCCCTTTATGGCCGTTAATAATGTCAATATTTGCAAAGCTTGCTGCTCCATTCCAGAGGTAGATGGACTTGTCAGCTCCGCCGGAGGCCAGGATCTCTCCCTGGGGGTCAAAACCTACAGCGAGAACTTCGCTGCTGTGGCCGCTGAGCTGGACAGCCGAGTTTACGGTAGAGGGCCCGCCGTTGTGCTTGACTAGCTGGTCAGCCGCTGGGCCGTTTGTCTTTGCACGTTTAACGACCGACATTAGCGTGTTAGATTATCTTCATCAAATGTCGGCATCCCAAATTTTGATCCTACACAGCCGCACATACCTACGGGCGCTCTCATCACTTGGCATTACATTTTAGCGGGGAACGTGTCAAACGAAATTGACCGGTCAGATAACACTGGCTAAAGCTAATTAGGAAACTGTGTATCGCATAGGAATGGTACTGTTAAACACTACTCTTAACGGGTTAAGTCATTCAGTTAGTGCGGCAATTGGCAAAGTGTAAGTGGTACAATATAATATATCATATACGTCGCGTATAGTATAGTTAGACGGTCTCAGTGGCGTTCTCGTACTCATCAAGGCCACCCAGACGCATGTTCTCTGGCGGCTCAATGGATGGAATGAACTCAATTACAATGTAAAGAACGCCAATGACCCCAATAATCGAGCCAGCGATAATTCGAAGCACGTGATCGTGGAGGATAATGGTTCCAATAAACACATAGACTACCCCGAGTTAGAAGCCCATCGCCGCTTTAAACGTAAACTTACACAGTCCTCGCCCAATGAAGGAGAACAAAAAGGAGGCGTACCTCGACGCAATGGTCGGAACTCTAAACTCCAAGGCGGCGATGGCCAGACCAAAGAGAATCACATAGATGGCGATAATCGTCTACGCACTAGGTTAGTCTCATTGCCTCAGCGGCGCCTAGTCTTACCGATTGGCTACCAAGTTAGTTAGGTCCGTCTTATCGTGCACTACTTACAAGGACACTGGGAAGAACTGGGAGATGCCGCCCAGTACAGACAGGACGCCCACTCCCAGGTTGACAATGCGGAAGATGTTGCTGAAATCCATGCCGGAAATATGGTCCAAAGCGTTCATTTGTACTGGTCAGCGTTATATTCGCACTGGTTAGTATTCGTACTGGAGAGGGAGGATGGAGACGTCATATGGCGCAGATAACGGGCCGCGCGAGCGTGGCTGGTCACAATCCCGCCATCTCCCGCCTACCAGTATTGTCGGTATTACGCAGTGGCTCTTTTAGCAGCAACCTCGAGAAGAAAAATACAATCTACGAGCAGGCGGGGGTCTGGGGGCTGGCCCCCAGCTACGGGGGGTTGGGGGGCTGGCCCCCCATGAGTGCAATGCTTCGTTACGTCTTTTTGGTACCGTTCGTTACGCTGTAACAGGATACGGTTGGCAGTGTTCAAGGGTGCTACGAGCAAAGGACAAACGAGATATATAAAGACACAATTTTCAAAGCAGACACCAAGTAGTAACAAGTTAAAATAAACGATATTCAGCAATGGGGCAATTGCATCTATTCATCCTTCTTCTCGGCAGACTCGGCAGCAGCCTCGCCCTCGCCGGAAGCAGCAGGAGCAGCAGCGTTAGAATCAGCGGCACTGTCCTCTGGCACGGCCTCGGCCATGTCGCCGGTCCACAAGGTAAGGTTGTCCTTGAGGAGCTGCATGATGAGTGTCGAGTCCTTGTAGCTCTCTTCTGACAGCGAGTCGAGCTCGGCAATGGCGTCGTCAAAGGCAAGCTTGGCAAGGTGGCACGCGTGGTCTGGCGAGTTGAGGATCTCGTAGTAGAAGACGGAGAAGTTGAGCGCAAGGCCGAGCCGGATTGGGTGGGTTGGCGGCAGCTCAACGTTGGCAATCTCAGAGGCAGCCTTGTAGGCCTCGAGCGACGCATCGGCAGCCTCCTGTCGCTGCGAGTCGGTGGCGAACTCGGCCAGGTATCGGTGGTAGTCACCCTTCATCTTGTAGTAGAACACCTTGGACTCGCCAGACTGCGCGGACGGAATAAGGTGCTTGGAGAGCACCTCGAGAATGTCCTCGCAGATCTTCTGGAGCTCCAACTCAATCTTCTTTCGGTACTCCTTGATGAGACCGACCTGGACGTCGTTGCCTTTGCTCTCCTCCTTCTGCTCAATGGACGACACAATTCGCCACGAGGCTCTTCGCGCGCCAATCACGTTCTTGTAAGCGACAGAGAGCAGGTTTCGCTCCTCGACAGTGAGCTCCTCGCCGAGGGCGGTGACAGCCTTCATGCTCTCGACCATCTCCTCGTATCGCTCGGCCTGCTCGGCGAGCTTGGCAAGGTAGACAGAGTCTTCACGACTGGTAGTAGAAGAGGACATGTTAATTCTGGTTGTGTGAAATCCTACCAGTGTTAGTTGCGTCTTATCAACCGCTATCAGCAGCAATTGGTAGTGGTGGTGGTGTTGGGTGGGCGCCTAGGGAAAGGGCTACGTATTATCACGCGCCAATGCCCAGCGGCAAACGAGCAAACGACCCGTCGCCGGTCATTCGCCCCAGGCCGACAAGCGAGCAATCGCCATTTCGATTTCGCCCCAGAGTGTATCAACGACAAATGCAAACGACAATTATCGCCAAATTTGTGGCTGGCCACTTTCTGGGGTACGATTAGACGCGCCAATTTTGCCCAATTTTACTAATCTAAACAATGCGGGCATTGCGGGCTGTGTTCCCTCTCATCCGGCGCCAATTAAAGCCCCCATTTTGCGGGTTGGCGCCGCTCAGAGTGCGCCTCTGGAGAAGCAAAAGAACACAGCGCCGTTCAGTCTACGCGCTCAACCAACACCAACAGAGCCCCGGAAACACTCCGGGCCAATTGCGGCCTCAATTCCTGCGGCCCGACAGCCCCCAGCTACTTACACTTCGCGTCAAAAACTATTCGGGATTTGCTGGATTGCAACACAAATGAAAGTGAGGTGGTGGATTTCGGTGGGTGGGAGGAAAGGGAAAACAAGGTGTCCTGGCTGCGGTTGTTTTGTTGTTGTGACACTTCGCCACACGTCTCCGCTTTCGTTGCGCTATCAACCACTACTTAACTTAACTACTAGTAGCAAACTTGACGCGCGCGCGGCGCTGCCGGCCGCGCGTAATGTATGCCAATTTCAGGGGTTCAGGTCTCGATCGATCGGGCCCCCCTTGGAGATCGCTATGGTATGTGCGGGACTGCTCCCGCTGGTGCGATTCGTAGCCTCTCAATTGGCTCGCAGCTCATTCCCGGGCCCCCCCTTTTTTCGCCACCGCATGCAGAGAGTGTGGTGATTAATTAAAATTACTACTGCGGCTGCTGGGGGGCCTGGGACGGCGCGGGCTGGGGCGACTGCTGTGTCTGGGGTTGGCGCTGGAAAACGCGCGGAGGCCGGATCATCTGCCCCCCCGTTGCAGCATCAAAGACTAGGGTGCGCCCCAGCACCGACCCTGTCGCCGCCATAATGCTCGCGCCCGTGGTGACCGTCGAGTTGGCCGGCGGCGTGGGCAGCGGCGGGATCTTGTTGAGCGCGCTGATGAGCATCTCGCGCTCCCGGAAGAAGCTTGTCTTGAGCCGGGTCGGGATTATTACCCGTCGTTCCAGCGGCGTGGGGATCGATCTAATTACGCCCTGCATAACTTGATCGAACTCCTCCTCCTCGGTGAGCGGCTTTTCGTCGTCGGCGAGCTGGTTATCCAGCGATTGCTGTTGCCGGGTCGACAGCTGGGCCATTTTCACCTGGTTGCGTTTTTGGTACGCTTGCAGCAATACGTCGTAGGGCTGGCTCCGCCCTGGCACCGCTCGCTTGGCGCCCATCGAGTGCGTCTTACAGGTCAACGACCGCGCACATAGTGCCCCGTTGGGCAATGGCACGCCGCACTGCCGCTCGACGTCTACTGGGCCCTTATCCCGTGGTTTCGGCGGTACCTTGGCCTTTTTGGGCTTCTTTTCCTTCCGCACCCCGGCGCTACTGGTCGGCGGCCCTAGTGCTTTCTTCCGGGGGCGGCCCACCGGCGCTGGCGGCCCATCGGGGTTCTTTCTTTTACGTCCTCTCTTTGTAGGGGTTGTCGACGCATCCGTGGACGATGCTGATGCCGATGCGCTTACAAGTTTTGGCATCACAAGTGTATGTGTTTTTTTTCTGGTCGAGCTAATCGTGATATCATCAAACCTCGTCAAAGTATCTTCCACCTGTTCTATCTAACCCCTCCTGTCCCGATATGAGGTTGATGCCCCTCGCCTATCACCAATATTCAATTCAATGCTCAAAGGCAGACAATGCCCTTTTGCGTTGGAGAGATGTGCCCTATTGTGCCCTGGTCGTTTCTATCCATGTACTTTGTGGATGGTATTCGATATGCGTCAGCCTGTGTATAACCCCCAGACGCTTATCGCGCAATAAAATGTATCGTTTGATATGATCACAGCTCGTGTTTTTCTTAATTATCTAGTTGGGGTGCCCCTCTTTTCTCACGTAATCATTGGGATGTCGCGCGCCCCGCATCACCATAATTTGTCACATACCACAGCCGGTAACACATGGATGGGCTCGAGCTTACGGATCATTTACCACTTGCTGTTGCCTATTTTTGACAAGCTTTGCTCTAGATACTGATTGGTTATTGTTATGTGGAATGAGGACTTTCAATTAGGCGGTATCTGTTCCTGCTTTTCCTACAGCACCAGTACGGTTTGGTGTTGAGTATTTGCCCATCATTTACTCAGGATAACTATGCTTTCTGATTGCAATTGTCTAGAGTCCGTCGGGTTCCGCGGCCTTGTACGGAGCCAGAGTTTTAATGGCTGTCTGGCACTTCCTTGTCCCTTGATGGACACCGCCGGTACTGCTCTCGTATGACTTCCGCCTCTCTCTTCTTCTTCTGTAGTTCTGGCGTCCATCACCGCTTGCTCCATGGGACAATATTATATTGGACTCTAATCAAGAATTACCTACTGGCATCTATCTTGTCCAGTGCCATCCCATTTAGGCTTATTATTTTTCTTCGTTTCTGTGAGATTGACATTGAGCCCATTGGATCTTTCCTGCACAATGGGTATGGTACCGGTGTGGTTGAGGTTGCCCGTTTGGCGGCTCATCAATCCCCCCGGCAACTCTCTTCAGTTCCTCTGGAATAGTGCTATATTCATGCCCATATTCTTGGTATAGCCACGGAACCCACTGCCAATTCACAAACCCCTCAAATGTATTCAAAATAAGATTCGAAGTGTTCCATCTAAGCAGCACTGGTAATCTTCCGGGGGTATGAAAAGTATGACCATTAGGATCTAAATCGGCACTGGAAAAATACCAAGGGACGACTCTGAACCTTCCATTTTCCTTGGAAAGAATAAAAAATTCAGGTGGCATCGCTGCTGTGATCCCAACACCACATTTATCAAGTAGGCTTTCAACTTCAATCACCTTTTTCATAATGGATTTCCTGACTTCAGTCGAATATCCCTCCATGGCCTCCGGATCATTCAACAGTACTCCATCGATATACTCCCGCATAATAACTGCAAATTCCCCGTAATCGGGCACCACCAAAGTGAACGATCCATACCATCTTGGGATAGATACACCCTGCAAATGTTCAAGCTTCTTGTAGCTTGCCATTGTGACTGCCATCAGGGCATGTGCGGCTTGCAAAGGGGACAAAGCTGTAAATAATTTGAACTTAGGGAAATCGAATGCGCCCGGGTCGAAGATCTCAATTACGACTGGTTTATCAACAGGAACCCTCGACCCATCAGGAATATTCTTAACCGCTGCTTTGAAAAACCGGGGTATCATCTGGCGGGGAATCTCGAGCTCGCTTTCCATCTGGATCACCACTCTCTCTTTGGATACGAAAGGTTTCCTGGGAGGTAGAGGAACTTGCAGTGATCCAAGATTCTGGACTGAGATTTGAAGGTTTTTAAGTAAGTCAGGCTCAATTGGATCATATGGGTACATTTCAAGATCACATCCAGTAGGGATCTTTGGGGGATTAATCCACTTGTCCCAGTCATCTTCAGGGTCGTAGGAGCTCACATATTTGGTCATAGTGGATCGCTTTACGTTGCAAGTTTAGAAATGCGATGGGGCACAAACGAGTACAAAAAAATGCTGATATAATTATTCTCGACTTAGTTGTACCTGGCAATGCCGGCTCAGTTTAACGAAAGGAGAATCGGTGGGTGATTACGGACCTTTTATAGCGTTTCTGATATTAAGCCCGTGCGCATGAAATGCGACTTGCTGCGGAAACTCTTAGCAACTTAACCCGCCCCTATCCCTGGAATAGTAGCTTTAAGCTTTAACTTAATTAAGTTGCACGCACTTGAGTACCGGTATTTCAACTCTTCGGTGGTCAACTTCTACTGTACTTCAAGGGAAGAGGAAAGAGTAACTTTAATGTACCTGTCAATTCGGTATATATTGCAAGGCAAACCCTAACCCTTATCTTTCCCATAATACAGTTCAACGATAGAGCCAGTAGTAAAAGATCATACCCAAACCTTTCTACAGGTTTTTTGTACCAGGTATTACCTGGTACTGTATATGGTCCATATTGGACTCTAATGAAGAATTATTTATCTTATATAGTCCATCTTTTGGCCCTTTGATGAGTTTCTTCTTATCTACTTCTGCCAGGTACGTTACTGTGCACTTGACCAATCATGGAGGAATTGTAGCTCGTATCTAATCTCAATCGCAGTCCCAACTGCGGAATACGGCAATAAAACATCTATTCATTTATTTTTCATTTTTTGTGTCATATTCGATCGTAACAGGCCCATCATTGACCAATGAAACATCCATCATGGCCCCAAAAACTCCATCTCCAATCTTTTTACCAGTCAGCTGGCCAATTCGTTCCAAAACTTTGTCATAGATGGCCTTGGCCTCCTGGCCCTTGGCCGCACTGTGGAAATCGGGCTTAGTTCCCTTCTTCACCTTTGCAAAAAGTGTAAATTGCGATACACAGATGATATCGCCGTCTACATCCATTACACTTCGTCTCCATTGCTGGGATTCATCCTCGCTCGGCCATATTCTCAGCTTGGTCACTTTATTAGCAAGCTTTTCAATATCTGCGTCAGTATCCTCATGTCCGACCCCAACCAATATCAAAAGTCCTTTTCCGATTCTAAGAGTAAGCAAGTTAGCGTCAACGCTATACGAGCACAGCTACGTACGATGAGACTACTTGTGAGTCAACAGTAACAGAAGCACTTTTCACTCTCTGGATAACGGCTCTCATCGTCCAGATCTCTAAACGTTTGCTTGGTGAACGACAAAAGTTTTGATAGGAGCCCGACTGTACTGCGCAAATTTCACTCAGGGGTATGGTCACGTGACTGGCTGTTATATTGATATTTCGCCGTTATATTAGTTCCTGGGCAAAAAACAACCCCATATATGAGTATAAGAGCTCCAGAGGGCCCAGATTCTTTGGATCAACATTGGGGAGAATAGGGCGGCCAAGGGTCTCTGTAAAAGCCACCAAACTGAGTACATAGCTCAGGTCTAATCCACGTCAACCAATTCGACAATCTATTTAATCCGCCACAGCTCTCAGCATTATACACTGTAAAACTTACTCTAATATTGTGCTAGTACGCTGTACTACAGTACTTCTGTAGCCGGCCGGCAAATAGAAAGCACGCCAGTCGGCCGGCCGACCCGAAAATCAAATGAAATAACAGCTAATGAAATCGAATATAAATATGTACGTATACGTACTCGTTTCCAATGAATACTAGCAATCGGAAAATATAGGAACTGTTGCTGTATCCGCCCTACACATCGAACCGTGGCCCTATACGTAGTGCGATCTAAAAAAACAATGCGTCTGGGGTTTCTTCGTACATGCAAGCTGGCTGGCGTGATGTGGCCATGACACGGTCATTGCAGCCGGCCGACATGCATCGGTATGCAGGAAGTGGACCTTTGTTGATTCCGCAGCAGGCAGGCATGCATATGAACCGCGGAGTGGCGACATATTTTGGGCAATTGTAGGGATATAAAGAGCCCCATATTTTCGGTTCCACCTCATATTCTCTCATTCTTAGACCTTTCCCATACTCTAACGAGCCGCATGCTACGGAGTTCCGACCTACCTATCACAAGTCGTTGTTCCCTTACCTCGTTTTAAACCCGCCCAACCTCTTCCCTTGCTAAACACCAATCTACAAGCACAATGATCTCCAGCATTGCACGACGAGCTGTTCTCTCCAAGCCAGCATTTAATATGGGTGCTGTGCGAGCTTACTCTGAGGGTGCCACTGGCGCCCCAAGACCGGAACAAGGTTCTGATGCTTTCAACGTAAGTTTACCCACTGACCGTGCACCCCAAGGGACTAACCGTAGCCATAGAAACGAGAGCGGGCTCAGGAGGACTACTATGTCCGACAGCATGAGGCCGAGAAGCTTAAGGCCTTGCGAGACCAATTGCAAAAGGCCCATGAGGAGCGACAGAAGTCTGACGCCAACATTGACAAGTTGAATAAGGAAATGTAAGTGCAGGCGGCAAAGGTTGAATGGCTAACTAATATCTTCTAGTGACGACCTCAAGAAGAGCAAGTAAATAGCTTGACTCCAAAGGTTGAAATGTAACTGAAATATCATTAATTTGAGAATCGTTAACAAAAGCGTCTCTATCTATCCTATCCCCTTTATAAACAGCCCCGTTCAACACACACAGTTAAACGTCAATCTCATCATCATTATTATCAATGACCATCTGCTCTGGCTGAACAGACTGGGACTCGGCCTGCTTGACCATCTCCTCAAAGTTGATCTTGCTTGGCTGGACCTCCTGGAAGTTAATGCCGTGCACCTTCTTGTTTCGTCGGTAGTTGAGCAGCTCGTTGATCGTAGGATCGGTGATCTCGTACTTGGAGTGGACCCAAGGTGGTGGAGCAGACTTGGTGCCGCCAGTCAGTCGCATGACCTCAGAAGAGCCATTGGCAGACTGGGAGGCTGGGATAAGAATAATCGTAGTCATTTGACGGGCAATGTTGACCGAGGATGCATTTTTCTTGATCTCCTTGTTGGATGGCTTGCCCTTTGCAAAGGTCTCCAGCGGGATGAACTGCGCCGCCTTGATCTGATGGGGCACAAAAATGTGGTGCTGCACAATCTCAGAGAGACCGAGCTTGGCAGTGTTGAACTCTGACTTGTCCTCAGCAATGTACGACAGCTTGAATGGATACACAGAGGTCAATGCAGCAGACTTGGACAAAAGGCTTCGAGCAGCATTCACCTTAAGGCCATAAGTGATGGAGTAGTCTCGCGAGTAGATGGTTGGCGCGGCAACCACGTCGTTTGGACCAACGAACTCCTTGGTTCGGATGATGCCTCGCTTGCCGTCAGTGGCAGCCATTCGGATATCAACGAGCCACGCCTCGCCCTCGGCCACAGCAAAGTCATCCTGGAAGTCAGTAGAAAGAGCGTTCTCCTCCGACTGCTCGACAGCACCCTGGACTCGCGACAACTCTCGCTGCTCTTCCTTCTCCTCATCCCACTCAATGCCCTTGAAATCGTTCTCGTTCACAACACGGGACTGGCCAGCCAAGAATCGTCGCACTCGTCGCACTCTGCTACCTGGAGCAACCTTGACTCGGTAAATAGATGCAATCTTCTCAACCAAAGCCCGGATCTTCTGACCGGTAATCTGACCGCCAGCAGCCGCAATTGGCACGTCTGGGCTCAGAACAATACTCAGCAGGGAAATAACAGCTTCGGTCGCAATGTACGCCGCGCAAATAGCATCGGCATCAGTGCCCTGCAGCGGGAAGATCTCCTCAGCCATGTTCAGGTCCTGCTCAATGTCCCGAATCACAACGGTATGTGACGCCTGCGCGGTGTAACCGTTAATATGGACACCCAGACTGATCTTGACAATGTCGCCGACCTTGAGATAGCCGCCCTGGAAGACATCGTCCTCCTCTGGCGAAACATCGCCAACAAGGTTGGCCCTCTCGATCTGCACTGGCAGGGCAATACCCTTCTCCTCGACCTGCTTCTTGAAAGCAGTTGATGTAGCTCTCAGCAGGAACTTATCGCCGATTCGGCAGATCTCTCCAATAGACCGCTCATCGTTGTTGGTAGTAACCAGCGTCGACACCAGTAACAGCGCAGTCTGGGCGATCTGGCCCGCCAATCGGTACTGTTCGAGCACAGATTCGGTCAGTCTGTTCTTGTCATTAAGCAGAACCTTCTGCTCGGCACTCAGCTCCAGTTCCATGCCACTCATGGCTATTTATTCTATCTGTTAGTGATAAGCAGGTAGCTTGATGAGCCGCTCGAAAAAATTTATCAATTTTTGTCAAGGCGCGGCGTTCCGAGACGATACTCACGTGATCTCGAGCCGCACAAATATGCGGCTCAACAATAAAGGGTCCGTATTGCAATTCCAGTAAAACTAGCGTACCGTGTCGTGCTAGTCTGTCCTATTCCACGAGAGCCAATCATGCTATACGTAGAGTATGGTGTAATTGTAGGGGACAGGTATGTCAGAGGCGATTACATTATCACTTATGTAATTTGAGACAAATCCCTGCAATTGTGAGACGAATTTTGGAGGCCGTATAATGCACCGCGGTGTAAATGTGTGGAGATAGAAAGCCGAAATGCCCTTGGAGGACTTGCCCAGTGAGATACTGATAGATATAATATCGTATCTCTCTTCTGAAGATATTATCCACAATGTCTCGTTGGCGAGTAAGCGCCTATACCAGGCGTCTTGCGACCAAATGATGTGGAAGAACAGGTGTATGCCGTCGTATAACGCGATAGGCTTCTCACAGGAGCGAATTGAGTCAATCACAGACTACAGGAAGGACTATCTCAGGCAAATATATATTGATAGTAAAGTTCACGAGCTGTTAGAGGACGACGACGACAGCGCAGTGGTTTTGATTCCAAACTACGGGGTCCGAGCAAAGGTCCAAATTCAGAGGACAATTAGTGAAATACAGCAAAAGTACGAGCGCTCTTGTTTGGGATCCCCTGAGGAAGGTGAGGCCATACACTGCCTTACCAAAGTATTTTACGCCATGGAAATGCTAGAAGGACTGAACTCTTGGCCATCAAAATGATCTTGCCGCCAAGGTACGAGACTAATTATACTCTACCGTTTGTACGGGCTGCTGGAGCATTTGCAATGCGAGACCAAGGGTCCACGAAAGACCGTATCCATCGATATGCTTGGCGATGGTAACGTGCCGGTGGAGAGAGATCCCGTACCCGTAATGGAGCATGGAGAACATGTATGCAAGGTCGAGGCACCATTCGGGCCTGTCGCGGAGTTCGGCAACTGTGTCTTCATCGAATTCCTGCCAGTATTCAGCCCCTTTGCATACTTTTTCCGTAAGAAGTTGCAACTCGACCAGGGGAAAGGACTGAGCCATGTTCAATGGCGAGATCCTATCGTAGAAATAGGACACAATGTATATGTCTTCATTAGCAAAAGTTTCCGACAAGGACGGTTGGTAGACCCCATTGAACCCACAGAACCCATCGTGGCACTCTTTATCCAAGTTGAGCGATTGCTTGGCGTATCCAATGCACTCATTTGGCTGGGCGGCCTCGGGCCCCATCATTGCTACGCTAATCAGACGTTCAGCGTCCAATGCACCAGACACATCGACAGCCACTGTTCGATTTAAACCGACGGCGACACAAGGATTTACCAGCACTTGGCCCGGGTGAGCGTTTATCTCGCTCGTAAGCTCGTCTCGCTCAATGGCCCCCTCAGTAACCATGCGGTGGATATTTTTCCGCGCCTCCATGAGTCCGTACCCGAGATGCGAGTGCTGGTACAGCACATGGGTTTGATTACCAAAATGAAATTGGTACATGTGATCAGTCTGGCTCAATGCCCGCCTGGCAACACTTTCCGGGTACACGCCGAGATTGGGCTCAAACACAATTTGTGTCGAGGCTCCACCGAGATCAAACACAGCAGCAGTGCCATTCTCTTTAGACCCAATGGTTTGGTTGAGACTTCCGAGAAGGTAATTGACAGTTGTCCACGCATATACCCCTTCATGTTTCCCATCGATAATGCCTACCATTTCGCTGTCTACCACGAACGGGCTAGATTCTCGAAGCCTTGAGTACACCGCCTCCACAATCCGGCTACCTTGACTGTCTTTCAGCAGTCTCAGTCCGGCAGTCGCTTGGACCGCGATTGGCGTGGAGCCATGGTACTGCTCGGGGACAGCTTTGATAGCGGTCTGGATCAGGGGGTCCAAACTCCTGGCAGCGTCCTCGGGGGACTCGGCATAGCTCGAAAGCCCAGGAATGACATAGTCAAAAGTCTCGGAAACGAGCTGTGGATTGTCAGATTCGTGACTGAACTCATATATGTGTACTCGGGACCCTGCGGATCCGGCATCTATGACGAGGACGTACCTCACGTCTCTGGTGTCCTCATTCCTAGTGATGACCGCCCACAAAGCGGCCACTACCAGGATAACATAACACAGCAACCTTACAGCCTTCGCCATTAGTTTTTTCTGTGAAGGCCAATTCTTCAGGCCGGGCTACTGTCATCTTATGAGTCTATTTTTTACGTGTTTGACACATAATTATGGCGAATGCACAGCCGTGCGCGGCTTGTTCGAGTAGTTGGCCATGCCGATCAGGGAGACGAGTTTGGGCGATTGGTGCTTTTCCGACACCAATGGTAGGGAATTATGTTTGCAAGATTTTGTACAGGTCTACTACAGTAGAGAATGTTCCCCCTGCTTTCGGGATCCAGCTCATTACTCATATCGCTGAAACCTTGTTGAAGACACGCATGCGGCACGTCGCGATGACAGTATAATCAAAAGAATTATACCGGTAATGCAAAATGCTATCATTTATAGGGCTATGGTACAGGAAATTGTTTTCTAAAAGTCGTCATCAGAAAAATAGTAAGAACTCGAGCGTGGTTCTTTGGCCGGCTCTGCCTTCGCGTTTTTTGGCGGCAAGAATTGTTCTATCTCATCATCATCACCACTGAGCACAGGAGACGAGATAACCTCGGGGATATAGCTGGCCGGTATATCATCTTCGTCGTCGTCGTTATCTTCGACTTCAATGCGGTTATCATGCTTCTTAGGTGTTTTATTAACCGATTCAATGGAAATATCTTCTTTTTCACTCAGTTCGTCATCGCTAGAAAGGTTTACAGTCACACTAGGCGGTTGACTGTCTCCGAATAATGCCATGCCATAGGGATCCGACTCGTGGAGGATCTCCACTGCTCTATTATGGCTGCACTTCTGTTCTCGGCTCACTACCCTCGCCATAATCTCTGGATATATGACAAGCCTGAGGACTAGGAAGCTTGTAGCAAACTTGCCCAGCCACTTTTCTGACTTTCTGATCTTGTCTATCATTGTATCAACAGAACCAGGCAACGTGTCTACTATCAGGGCAAAGCCCGCTTGCCCGTAATATCCAAGTGGAGGAAACTCGAGGTCCGCCATCACCAGTCTCGGTCTTTTTGACCCCTGAGAAAGTTTTCTGGCCGAATCTCGGAAAACATGCTTGTCCTTGCGCAGCAAGATATGCTTGATCTCAGGGATAATTGACTTGGTAACTTCTACAATCAACTGATCGTTCAGCTTTTCCGGGTAGCCTGCCTTGCGTCCTTGACTAATGATCTCTTCTCTGGGCTTGCGCCTTGATCTGACATCATTGTCGATCTGCTCTAACATGGCATCGAAGTCTTCGTCGCCATGCTCGTCGAGGATTTCACTCATTTCTCTGCTGATAGCATGAAAATTGTGCTTTTCAGAGGCCGCATGGTTAGCCAGTCTCATGGCTCTGTCCATCCTCTCTGCTTCTTCTTGTATGCGCCTATTTTCTGCTTCCTTCTTTTTTCGCTCCTTTTCTTCATCCGCCTTACGGTCTATTTCCTTGGTTTTCTGGGAACGGCTGTGAGATTTACCATACGTATTCTTGGCCTTTTTCCGGCCATCGTCTACCATGGAGCGGCCCCCGTTCATTGCTGCTCGATTGCTGCTGACGCGTGTCAACCATTTGAGATTTCAATTAACCTGACGCGCTTAATCCCGCGTCGGAAACAACATGCTCAAAACTGCTTTTCAGTCTGAAAACTACTACCGTATGAGAGATTTCGCATCCTTTCGCCTGGTTCGGCAGCAGAGCGCACTGTAGTAAGGCAAATAGACCCCCCTGATATGAGTGTATGAGATCTCACTGCTGTACCAGACTACAGTATTGTAAGCCCGGTAACAATGGCGGATGATTATTCCTCCCGTGGTGGCCTGCACGAGAATCTACACACGCTGGCTACCAACTCAACCGATACAACTCTTTCACTAGGTCCACAATGTAAAGTCAACTACCAATTGACCTCCAGTATTTGAGCCAGCTTATGAATAAATGAACAGATCTATTAATACCATATGGCAAGTGGTGCGATGGTAATGGAGAGAACGGGGAACATCTCAGTCTGGTGCGGGCAGAGTTCGCCACTACAAATTTTTACTGCACCCAAGAAGGACACCCTTCCCAGCGACACGAGGAAGCAGTCAATAGTAAAGACGTACCTGCCGGCTAGTTGCGATTAGGTACTAATACAGGATAATCCGATAGTATCCAAAGTTGATTTTGAAATTTATTATACTTACCTGTCTTAATTGAAGAGATAGAACCGACAGTTTCGATCCCCCTTTGTGGTCAGTCATCGTATTTTTGTAAAGGGAAGAAAAGAAAGGCTCTCGATCGTAAGCTGTAAAATCGCGTAAAGAAGAGGGAAGAGCGTGTATTGTGATTTCCTTTGAGAAGGCCTAGTATTTTCTTTAATCATAGTACTGCATTTGCCAAAGATGTCGAGTCCCATTGAAGACTTTGTGGCCACGCTGCAAGCGCTGTTAAACGTCAAGCCGCCAGGCGTGTCGGGCTCCAAAATCAGGAAGCTCACGGAGATCGCCATGCGGAACGTTGATGCTGAGTCCGTTCTCATCCAGAAGCTCTACACGCATTTCAAGAAGACTCCGGCGTCTCACAAGCTCGGCGCCATTTATGTTGTCGACGCCATCGTGCGAGGATACCAGGACGAGGCCAAGAAGGCCGGACAGGTTATTGGATCGGACGCTCCTGAGGGGACCGCGGCAGCAGCTGTGTACCGAGTCTCGGAGCTATTCGAGACGCTGATGGCCGACATCTTCGCCAATCCTATTCCAGCTGAACAGAAGGTAAGTTCCACTTGATTGATGAATTGCGCGCTAACAAAGTACAGGAAAAGATTAAGAAGCTCGTTGATATCTGGGAGCGAGCAGAGACGTTTGACCATGCCAAGCTGGAGGCGGTTCGGGAAAAGTACTTCCAACCTGAGAAATCCACTACCCCAGCTGGAGAGCCTCCTAACCATGTCATTGAGGCCTTTAATGCCGCCAAAGAGGAAGCCAAGGACAGCAAGAGCGCCGGATATAACTCTAACGACAGCGCTCCTGCCCCCGTTCCAGACACTGCCTCGATCCTGCAGGCCTTGGCCAGCATCGCCAAGCAGAAGCCATCTGAGGCTCAGGGCCTGTCTGCCCCACCACCACCGCCTCCTCCAGGAGGGGCCCAGCTTCCTCCACCGCCGTTCCCGGCTAGCAATGGACCCAATGGAAACAACAATGCGCCAAATATCATGCAGTATTTGAGCTCAATGAGCCAGAACCAGGGCGCTCCAACTTCTGCTGCTGCTGTGACTGGCCAGCCGTGGAACCTCGGAGGCCAGGCGCCACCAGCCGATCCACGAGGAAGAGATTACCGAGGAGGGGATTACCGAGGAGACTATCGAAGCGGCGAGCGAAGACGATCTCAGTCACCAAGCGGCCGTCGAAGTTATTCTCCTGGCGGGCGCCGGGGGTCAGCCAGAGGCCGATCCAGAAGTCCTCCTCGTCGACGATACGACTCTCCGCCAAATAACAGTGGCTCTTTCGGGAGCCCTGTGCCAGAGGGTCAATACCGGGAGCGAAACGTTAGCTATGACAATTCCCTCCCTCCTGGTACCATCCGGGTTCTCAGTAGAACCCTGTTCATTGGCGGTGTCCCGCCATACATGACGGAAGAGGAGCTTGCCAACATATTCAAGCCCTTTGCTAGGGTCCAGAGTATGGTATTCCACAAGGAAAAGAAACATGCTTTTGTAAAGGTGTTCAATCGTAAGGACGCTGAGTATGCCAAAGAAAGGTTTGAAGAGATGGCCAAGAATGGCTCCTTGACTTTGCGGGCCAGGTGGGGTGTTGGCTTTGGTCCACGAGACTGCAGTGATTATCAGACTGGTATCAGTATTATCCCAATTGCTAGGCTTACCGATGCAGATAGGCGATGGATCGTAAGTGCTGAGTTCGGTGGTACAGGAGGACGACCTCTTGTTGCGGGAATTGTGATTGAAGAGCCCGATATTGAGATTGGTTCCGGTGTCTCCTCCAAAGCCATCAGCCGACGCATGCCCACCAATAGCTCTAGGAACGGCCCACGGTCATCTCGGGGCGATCACCACGGAGGAGAGCGACATCGATACAACAATCATTCTGACTATCGAAAGAACTCCAATGCTCCAAGCTCTATTCCTCCAGAGCTGGCGAGTCTTATCAGTGGCATCAGCAATAAAACACAGCATCAGCCATCACAGTCGCCGCCACCTCAGAATGATAATAATAGCTTCCCCATGCCTGACTTCAATAATGGCGGGGGCCAAATGCCTAACTTCCCTCCACCCCCTGGTGCGAATGGACAAATGCCAAATTTCCCATTCCCTCCACAGATGGCTGCTTTCCTCCAACAGCACCAGCAGCAGCAGAATCAGCAGCAGCCTCCACAGTAATATCTTGTATAATATTGAATTGATTTACCAGTCTTTTGGCTGCATGTTATAAGGTTTCGGATTTACTGTACCGTAGTGGGGGTAATCTATATAGTTTTGTTTAATTTGAATGTTTATCTTCTATGGCTAATGAACGCACGAATCATACCAGATGAGTTGCTAAGGAATATATTTCTCTATGTCTCTGAGGGCTCCCATTACCGGGATAGTTGGCTATGGACATTGCGGACGGTGTCCAAGGACTATTACAGAGTGGCATCAAGCCTCATCTGGGAGCGAATAGAGTTCTGGAATTATGGACATCATAGCAGAGCTAGAGATTCTTTCTACGTCAACGACAGAGGGGCAAATGATTTGTACGATGTCCTTCAGCGGAATTTGCGAGAAAATGGTTTTATTGGAGAAGAATTCATCGATGCTGTTAGAGCGATTCTTTTCCGGCGAAATATCCCTCATCGTTTTGAAGTCGTACACAATCTCAGTGAGGCAATCTGTTGCAACGATGCCCGGTACCCCAAAGAGAGAGCAACAGCTCTACGCGCAACATTGATTCAATTGGCAAGTCGGGGTGTTGAACCAGACTTGCTCCGTGATCTGGTATTGCGATTGCAGGAATCGTATTACGGGTGCTGCGCAGTTGTCCCGGGTGGGTTCTACAGCAATGTCGTAACTCCATGGAACGCTCATAGGAGCCTGGATTTCATCACGAGGAAAAAGCAATTCGTCAGGCACCTAGAGATTAGGCTCCACCAGTGGGAAGACGGTGCCTTCAAGGAGGTGCTCCTGCAAGCTCTGGCAGGGTGTGAATTCGAATCATGCTACATTTACTTTCACGGTACTTTTGAACGGCAATTCCTCCAATTCACAAACTTTCTCCGCACAATAAAGTGGCTGAGAAGCAAGCAATTGCGGATCCAGGCAACTCTACCACATAACCACGAGTCATTCTACTCTACGGAACTTTTTGCCACGATTAACGGCTTGAATCGATCAGACGCCTTTGATTTGCGCGTGGGCTCTCAAATAGAGTATACCGATAACCCTCCTGGGCTGCTACTTGGAGCGACCTTGCGCACGTTTGAGCTAAAGCTTTCGCACATGGTGAGTCCCGAGTGGGTTACGGAGCTGTTGCAAACTTGCCCGAGTCTGTCATGCATTTGCATGGAAGTCTATGGCATTGATTTCAGCGAATGCACCGAGCTTACCCTTCCGAGCAATATTACGCATTTTGCCATGATCCGACACCCTGCTGCCGAGATAGGTGCGTATGCATCAGGGGTTATATCCGGCATTGCTGTCACCTGCCTTGAAATTTTAGGGACTACCACGCTTTTCTACATCACATATCAGTTCCCTAATCTTGAAAGGATGGCTGTCGATGACCAAAGATGCGACTTGCACTGCGTAAATAGTAAGATGCTAAGGCGAACCTGCCAGTCCATTAAGCAATTGGAGCATTTGATGTGCTACTCAATCACCCCCGATCTAGCCATCAATTTGATTTCAAGATGCCGCCCGAGACAATCGCTTACGTTCCAAGGCGTGAAAAGTATGTTGCTAGGCCAGCGAGAGTTTTCCGAGGTATTGAGCTTCCAGAAAGTTGCTGCAACGAGACCTCTACCACCCAAGGTGCTTCTGGATCCTGGTCCGCGCACAAGCCACGCCGAGCTAGCTGAAATTGCGCAGTTTTTCATCAGTCGTCCCAGTGTAAAGAAGCTGTTTCTTCCTTATGAGTTTTTTACTCTCTCTCCTGGTTATATTTTTTATCCATTGACAGTTGAGGTTGCCACGAGGAGGAGCACCCGGTCGTTTCCCTATGGCGGCATTTATACCACGACATTTTTTAGATCAAATAGAATGCTCAATAGAAGACTGTAACCCCCGAAAACTCAACTACCGTAATTGAATTGGCCATGTGAACTACGGAATTACTAGGTACATGTACTATACAATACACCAGTTGGTACCTGGTAACGGTCTAATGCATGCCGTGCGTGCGCGGCAAGATCGAAAATCAACTCGTGATGGGTACTAACTCCACTCACCACGCTTAAAAGGACCGAAAAGGACGCTTCTTTGCTCTTATCCTCAAAAGACATTTCTGATAAAGCTAGATATGGCGCATAGTCGAGATAGTCGTAGGAGGGACCGCCCAATTGCTCTCCAGGGGTCACTAAAAAGCGACTCTGCCGAAGAGTACTTTAGCACATATCGTGCGACTACATACCGAGATCTTTACGTTAGCGGCCAGAACATTAAGAATGTCGAGTGGAATTGCTTGGGAAACCGAATCGCCTGCTCGCAGAACGACAGGAATATGCGAATCTGGACGTCGGACCGACCAGAACTAAAAACGTCGCTTGAGATCAGAAACGTACACAACAGCCCCGTGGAGAGCATATGCTGGCATCCAGTGTACTATGATCGAATTGCTACTGCCTCAGCGACTGAGCGGGTCATCAACATATGGGAGACTAAGGGAAAGAAGGTTATCCAGCGGATAAACGTGATAAAAGAGCCTGGCGACCTGTTCAAGATACGGTTTTCGCGGGACGGAGAGTATATTGCGGCAGTGTTTAAGGACAATCGCATACAAGTGTATCGGCTGAGCGATGGCCAGCTTTCCCACGAGATCACCGAACAGAGCACAAACATATGCGACCTCTCTTGGTCCAACTCGTCCAATTACTTTGCGTATTCCTCTGAGGATGGTAGCATTAGCCTTGTCCAAGTCGGGGACTCTCCCGAGCCTAAAACAGTTAACACAATTCGCGGGCACCGGTCGGCAGTAAGCTGTCTCGAGTTCGACCCGCGGGGCGCATATCTTGCGACGGGGTCCAATGAAGGTGTAGTGTGCCTGTGGGACCTGTCGAGCTGGATCTGTGTGCGGAGCTTTGCCAAATCAGACAATGCCATTTCGTC
The DNA here is from genome assembly GCA_030558835.1 of Blastobotrys illinoisensis. Lineage (NCBI taxonomy): Eukaryota > Fungi > Ascomycota > Dipodascomycetes > Dipodascales > Trichomonascaceae > Blastobotrys > Blastobotrys illinoisensis. Next base: position 43,320 of record JAKTQJ010000046.1, on the reverse strand, counting down.
TATCAGCTTCAGCCACGACGGCGCGTTCATCGCCATTGCGTCTGAGAATAACGAGCCGGTCATCATTGCCGACACGGAGACCGGCGAGTACCCGCATGTGTTCAAGCGCACGAATTACGCCCCGAGACCAGTTGTGAGCTGGAGCCCGGTCGCATACAGCCTAGCCGGGTCGGGAGACCCGTACGGCATGTGCGTATGGTCGAGATAGATACCCATTGTCCACGGATATAGTAGAGGTGACGAGCGAAATTGGACTAGCCGGCTGAGTATATAGCGCCTGCTACCCGTCAAATACTTAGCTAGCTGTAGTGCACGCAATTTGGTGGTGGCGCACTTGGTCGAAGCAACTTAGTTGAATCATTTCCCTTTAACCTCACAATCAGACTCATCCTGCCATTGCTGGGTGGCTAATCGGTGGATTTTAGTCCGCAGCAATTGGTATGTTTTCCGGTTCTGGGGGCCCATCCAGTCTAGGTTCGCGGCCACATCCCACAGCGGCAAGCAGGAGGAGTATGCTTGGCCACGGGTCGATGGGTTCGAGGAGATCTAGGCTATGAATCATTCGCGCTAGCGGTGAACGAGCCGGTAAGCCATGGATTTGCCCAGGCGCCACACGGGGTTTTCCAGCTGATGCTGTTCGGCAGATGATCCGCGAGGCTTTAAGCTGTCTCAATTGTTAATGGCGGAGTCGGACTGGCATGATACCGCTGAAGAATTCGCTCTGGTGTACTTCAAATTGTGCCAAGGGAAGCAGACGCATTGCTCGGTTCTGGACACGCTGTAGCTTGCTAAGGTGCTTGCCCTTGCACCCCGTGGCCCATACTTCGAGGCCATATTCCATGACCGTGCGGACACATAAGAACCAACCTTTGGATTATAGACAAACACACTGCTGTGACTGTACTCTATTTCTATCCTCTAATTCCTCCTTAAATTCACGTGTTGCTTGGGGGGTGTATTGCTCATCGTCGTCCATTTTTTTGTAGGTTAACCTGGACATCCCGAAATTTGCACTTTAGGTGATTAACAGGGAGATGCAGAGTATATGATCCATGGTACTCAGGAAGATATTGATTCTGAGAGTCCTTGGAGACGTCGTAATTGTCCGCAGCGCAGCGCTAGTGTATGCCAATTCAGCGCGAGCTGATGCATAAGAACTTTCGAAGAGGAGGACAAAAGCTTCGGCGACTACTTCAACCCTATCTCTTCCAGCTCTATTGTGACATAATAACAGGTAGATAGTTTTGCTATGTTGGGTGTCGAGCTGTGGTGACAATGACAAGGAAGAGGCGGGGCTTGCCAGATTTCGGCGGTTGAAGTTCTTCGCAATACCGTAGTTAGTTATGAACTCTATGTTATCCACCCTATTGGCGAGCAGACGAGATAATAGAGTCTATGGAAGGGGAGTTTCCGTCAGTCGATGCCTTTTTTAATGTCGGCGGTCTGTGAGAACGCAAATACCGCTTATTCGGAAAGGATATCTTAGCATAGCTATAATATGTCTGTTTATATTGATGCTATTTGCACTTCATAGGCTGAAGATTCAGCATCTTGGCGGGTGGATAGACGACTGGAGAGATGCCCTCACTCAAAAATGCCGAAATTGTTCAGATCGCGCACCATAGTAAACCCTTTAAATATCCTGTTTGGTGTCACTACCGGTAGCCAATTTCTCTAGAGTATCTTTTTCTCAGTGCCAGTATTCATACCATCTGTGCCATTCAGGAGTACCAACGGTACAGAGAAATCGATGCACTGCCAGCTTTAGTACCTCTGTGCTCTATTCTTATGGTGCATAAGTTTTAGCAATTCATTATATTAGCGATGTTGTATATATGGTAGCACAAGTTTCATGGACTCTCAACTGCAACTGCATGAAAAGGGATGTCATTCTGTCGAAGAGCTAGCAGGATGAGGCAACAGAAGACAAACCTCGTACCTTTTTCAGCGATATCCACAGGCTCTCCTGGGGTGTCGGTTAAAATAGCGATCTTTCGAAATTCCGAGGAATTACCGGCACCTGTAAATCTCGACCCAAAATCTATCAATATAGTGGTAATAAAGTCCGTTAATGCAGCATAACGAGAACCAGCTACGTTAGCATATTCCTCGATCTGCTCCATGAAAATTCTTCCCTGACCAATCACCTCAACAGATCTGCCATACCTTGCGTTTTCGCCTCCAAAATCCTTGATATTCAGTAGTCCGGGGCCCTTTACCTCGATTGGTATAATTGGAATTGGTGTTTCGTCATTTGCAGTAGCGTAGATCACTATATCAGGGTAGATGATCGTTTCCTCTGTGCGAAATGGAGGGTTCACTTGATAAGTCAGGGCGTATTCTGTATTTTCTTCTTTATGAGCATCGATCATGCTCTTGACGTATGCACAGTCTGGTTCAATGACCTTCGTCAGTAGCGCACCCATACCATCAGCCTCACGTTCGAGCTTCATAGAGGAAAGACGAAAGTGGGGCATTTCCCTTCTACGATTATTGATATGGGTATGTTCGACCATGAACGTTTCAGGGTTTTCCAACCTGACTCGATAATGTTTAGTTCTATTCGAATAATCTGGATCATTTTGTCTTCCTCTTCGATTGGAAAACCTTGTATTGCTCGTGTTGATTTTGTATAAGGACGTGAGTTTGTACCCTAGGAAGTCTGAACTGTTAAGACGCGAGTAAGTCGCCATCCTCGGTTTTCTCTGTACCGGTATTATTCACTGCGTTGTGGGATATAGCTCAAGTGCTTATCCCTCATCAAAGATCTGGCTGTAGGCCCCTGCAGCGAAATGAGGATCCTCACTTTGCCTATGAAGGCCCTCACGAAATATGAGGGTCCTCACAATGGAAATGAGGTTATGCTGACGTCATGATACAAGACTTCACCAAATGGCTGTATATTTCCATATGCCATTAAAGTATATAATATTACCTCACAATTGTCGGTTCACTGGTGTTACCCGAACTTTCGCTCGAGAAGGAAGGGTTTCCCTCGTGCCATCAACACACGCGTGTTGACTAACTGGCCCCATCTGTCAAATGATTTGATCCTCATTAATTTGTTATAATATGTCGAAACGTCTGCAAAGCGGACAAATATTCGAGGTACGCAGTACACTATATAGCCTAACTCGGTCACAAGGTGGCAAAGGGCTAAAAAATACAGAAAATTCATTCATTCATTCAATTGTCGGTTCCGCACTTCACAGATTGATATTGCCGGTATTGTACAGTTGGTGGGACTCTCCGACGCAAAATAGATGCGGTAGTGTGCCAGTACTTTTGAACCGTATTATCCCTGGGAGGTAGATTCATTCATTCATTCAAGTATAGGCTAGCTATGCATTAATCTTTCGTTCCTCCGATATGATCTAGCAGACCCTTTTTAACTTCTTTCCACGCTTTCCACTACGACCATCTCCTCTCTTCCTTTTAGTACCAGACTCACTTTCCTTTTTGCTTTCCATCTCACCAGATTGCGTGGATTGCGTGGGACCCGAAACGCTATCTTTTCCACCAGAGTGAACAGATCCATTAAAGGAACCATTCATAAATTTCTCCCTGATCCAACTGTCCCAATCCCAGTCGACAAACTCGTCAAAACCTCGACCAATAAGACTGTTCATTGACCATCTTTCAGTGAGGTCATCATCCCCTCCTGGGCAATACCATATGTCCTCATTGCAAGCCGGTTCAAAGTCACGGCTAAACATTGCACCGCTCAAATACAGATAAACAAACTCCATCTTTGTTTCGTTAACAAGACAGAGACTTTTTGCCCCGATGGAATTCATCATTCCAACCCCTCTTTTCTCAAATTCTTGATCTGCTTGCACAATGTTCTCCATCAGCTTCTTTCTTTGATCCTGGTTGAGCGACTTTGGATCCACAAAGGCCAGTGTAGTTCCTTGAATGATTTCCCTTAGAATGACGCGGACCTCGCGCACCTTGTGCTGCGACGATATTTGAACTGGCAGCTTCATGGTATAAAACCCATAGCATTTGGGAATTGTTTTGCCTTGCAGATCTTCTAAAAGTCTATAGGCAGTAGCAGAACGGGAGTAATCCACATCCGCTCGGATAGAAAGATTCGCGCCTGAGAAGCAAAGCGGATCGAATACCTCAGCTAAAACCGGAGTTTGGGCATCCAAACCAGGTATTCCTGACAATACAATCACCTTAAATTTGTATGATTCTCTCTCATATGGCTTGTTAGCCATCCCAATCAGCTTTATCTTCACTTTGCCGACACCATCCTGGCCAGGATGTGGTGGCCACTCCAGAAGCATTTCTAGGAGAGGCCACTCCTGTTCTTCTTTCGTTCGAAAGGGCATGGGCTTTGCATTGGCCATCCGCACTGTGACCACACTAGGATTCGGAGGAATATGACAACGAAGTGTGAACTCTTTTCCAATCGGATATTCTGTTGGATAATCTGTTGAGTTGATGTCAACAACTGGAATGTCTTTCACAGACTCGCTAGTATAATAATAAGAATCAGTCTTTGGGTTATAGACAAGCTGCAGGGGCTCCGGTGACGCGCCGGAATCTGAATCCGCATCTCCATTGTGCTGTAATGTCGCCTTTCCATCAGTCTGTTCTTTTGCAGATTCACAATTCACTGTCTGCGCCGCGTCGAGCTCCGAATCGTAAGGCGTTCGTAGGATAACCCATACGTTGCGAAATTTGCATTTTGGTTGATCAACAGGGACACGCAGAGTATATGATCCATGGTACTTAGGAAGAGATTGGTTCTGAGAGTCTTTGGAGACGTCGTATTTGTCTACGGCGCGAGCATATGCCAAGTCAGCGCGAGCAGATGCATCAGAGGCTTGAAAGAGAAGGGGATCGAAAATTTCGGCGACTACTTCAAACCAGTCTCTTTCACCTCCATAGTAACAAATGGCTGGCAAGATATGGGGTGTTTTCCGCGCGGTAGTAATATTGGCAAGGAATAGTCGGGGATTTCCAGGTTTAGGCAGTTCCAGTTCTCGTCGTAACATCAGCGTTATGAATGACCCACCGTTTAACCCCCATTGGGGAGAGGGCGAGGTTGAGTCTAGGGAAGGAGTGCATCTTTCGTCTGATGCTTCGGGAGGCTCCTTTGTAATTTCGTTCAATGGTGGAGGCCAGTGGGAACGTAGGACAACTTCTCCGGAAGAGTCCTGAGCATATCCAAAAGATACTTCTTTCGTTAGTGGCATTGCGCTTCTCTGGATGAGAGTTCAGTAGGTTGTCTGGTGGATATGGGCGAAGATCTGGGCTTTAAACCACGCCGAAATGAGGTTCAGATCACGTGCTCTAGTGCTCCTGGTTTCAGAAGCTTAACTAAGTAATCTCGTTCGGCTCGCTAGGAGCCTTCTTTCTACATGTTTTCTTTCCAGTATCTTTTTCTTTAATGGAATCATCCAGTACCGGTAGAGGTGTCTACATTCTATAAATTTCATTCGTGGTGTACCGGTAGTCAATATGCTGAAAAGAATACGGTAGGACTACTGTACCTGGGTACCGGTAATTATGCGCTCTTCTTGCTAATTTTATTTGTGGCGGCCCTCTTCAATGGTCTAAACCTTCTTTCGTGCCGATGAGTTTTAGTAGCTCAAATGATTCACATATGTCCTGGAGGAGGGGGTCTTTGAGCCTCTATAAGGGGGCACTGGGCAAAGATTACCTCCGTAGCAGGCCCTTCGCCGGGTCGCAATTCGCGGACAAAAGATGCGTTTGAGTAATTGGCCACACTCGCATAATATTTTGGCCGACCGGGTGCGGAATCAGTAGAAATATCCACCGCTCAGTGCACAACGCGGCGAGTGACAGTACGGTATATGTGCAATCAGATAGATAATTCTAGATTAGAGTCCAAAATAAAGGAGGACTATACTGTGCAATTAAGCTATTTACAACGGGACTATACAGAATTACTGGTTGCTGAGCACCGGCTCGAGCACCTTGTAGTACTTTGGAGCAAACTTGTCACCCAGCTCCTCCTTCGTAAGCCATGCAAAATCAACCTTCTTGTCCTGCGGAACAAACTGGCCGTGGATGATGTGGCTCTTGACGAAGAAATCTCTAGCAGGATCGCGCCGGAACATCGCCGCAGGCGTGTTGGACACGGTCCAGGTATGCATATTGGGCCCGCCGAGCTCCCGCAGACCTCGCTCTGCGGCAATGTGCAGCGGCTCCTTGGCCAGCAAGTCAAATGTAGGGAAAGTCCACTCCTTCCCGCTCTTAATTGCCAGGTAGAGAGTCTTGTCGAGTCTTCTGATTAGTGATTTCGTGTCGTTCTTAGCGTCGGCCTCGGTCGTCCGCGAGTTTGGCGCGATCGGCCGCGTGAACGAGCTCTCGCTGCCCTCGTCGCCCCCCTCTTTTGGCACGACAATCTCCTGCTTGAACCGCCGCTCTCGATTGAACTTAATGTCGGGCAGACCCTGCTCGTAGATCACGCCCGGGTGTCTGACGACAGGGCCCCGCTGGTGCGCGACAAACCGCCGCTCCGACAGAGAGCCCTTCTTGTAGTAGAAATACTGTGGGAACGTCCACATGAGCCGCCGCTCCAGCTCGTCCTGGTACTTGTAGTACGCCTTTTCGAACTCGGTCAGATCTGGGGTCACGATTGGGTTTCGCGACAGGATGAGACCGGCGTAGATGTTCTGGGGCACTTCTTTCGGGGTCGGCGGAGGCTGTTCCGTGACGGAGACACTCTCGGTGGCGTATCCGCGGACTGCTCGGATCGCTCCGGCCTGTCGTATCAGCGTCCTTCGAATCATTTCGGTTGGCCAAAGGTCGTCGTTGCCGAAGGTTGAATAATTTTTTACCCAACCGCAAAAACATAACTTGACTTTGAAAAATTACGTAACTCAGCCGTGCCTCGACCGTCTACCCCAGTAGTACTGTAGTTGAAGCGCCAGTAATGCTATAGGCATCGCTTTTTATCAGCCTACCGTAGTTGTCTGTATACGATTTAGTCAAGACTTATTATAATCAGCCTATTACGTGGGCTACTGGAATCGCTCAACCTTCAATTAACCCCTATAAACTAGTCGTTCGGCCGATTTAACAAGCAACACAGAATTATTGACTACTTAGATGAACTACCGTTAATTCATCATTCTCTCGGTAAGATTGACCCCATAAGTCAGCATGGAGAACCACAGGCTTAGGTTAACAAGCACAGAGATACCGTGGAGCTTGCCGAACTGCTTGTTGAGCTTCTTCATAGTCTCGCTGGCAGTCGGGTCCTTGTGCGACTTGCCCTCCGCCTCGACCTGGGCGTTTCGAGCCACAATGAGCTTGTTCGACTTTGGCCCGAGAACTAGAGTGTTGACAAGCCCCGCGAAAAAGGCAATTGCCAGCGTCGTCTTGGCCGTGCAGTCCAGCGGAGTCGGCGACGTCACGTAAAGGAACGCCGACGCAATTGTCTGGAACGCAAAGTACGGCGGGAAAATCCTGTGCTGCAGCATGGAGAACTCCTTATACGGCAGCACTCGGAAAGCCATAAGACCAGAGAAGAACGACTGATACGTAGTCGCGCCAAACATGAGCGAATACGCCAGGAGATGGTACGGAGCAATGGTACCCAAAGTCGAAAGTAACGCCATGTTCAAACTGTCTGCACGCTGAAAGAATACGTTGTCAGGATTGTGATTGTGGTGATGGTCTGATAAGTGCCGTTCGTGCCGACATTTGTACCCCACCCTAACGGTACCGCAGGTCCGCGCTTCAGGGGGTCAATCGCACGCATTGTAACAAAATGGCCTGATTTCTCCAAACGAATAAAAGCGCGGGCTCTAAGCAGCATCCCGCACAAACTCAGGGCTAGCTCATAGCATGCCGCCTCCTATGAATGCTTTCTCCTTAAAGCTTGTCACAATGTCGCAATGTCGCATCTTTTGGTGATGTTTTCGCGCGCGCAGAAAAGTCCCAACTGTCAGCGACAACTGTTCACACCTACCCAGGGGCTCAAGCACGGTGTAGATCAAAGATGAGTTTGGTCCAATGGGCGAGAAAAGGGCTGGCGGCGGCCCAGGACCCAGGATACTCAAAGTACGCAGCAGGACTGCTGTGGCTGTTCGATGTAGCTCTGTGCGCGTTAATTATACTCAGAGTCCCTTACACTGAGATTGATTGGACCGCTTACATGGAACAGATCACGCTGATCGTCCAAGGCGAGCGGGATTATACTCAGATCTATGGCGGGACTGGGCCTCTGGTATACCCAGCTGGCCATGTTTTTATTTTCTCCATCCTTTATGATTTGACGGATCAGGGATCTGATATCGCCAAGGCGCAATGGATCTTCATGGGGCTCTATTTGGTGACCCTGGCGATTGTGTTTGCTGTCTACGTTAAGGCCAGAGTCCCGCCTTACGTGCTGCCGCTGGTAGTCCTCTCTAAGCGTCTGCACAGTATTTACTTGTTGAGGATGTTCAATGATTGTTTTGCAACCCTATTTGCTGTCCTCGCCGTCTATATCCTCCAGTCATGCCCCCAGCCAACCATTCCTCGACAACTACCTTCTCTTTCAAAGATATTGCTTCTCTCACTATCAGCAGGTCTGTTTAGCATGGCAATCTCCGTCAAAATGTCCGCTCTTTTGTACCTCCCGGGTGCTGCGATTGTATACCTCTCACAGCTCCATACTGTGTGGTCCTGTGTCGCGCTGCTTTCGCTCCCCTTCCTTATTCCGCAGGTACTATTCGCTCTCCCCTTCCTATACGAATTCCCAATCGAGTATTTCGTCCGGGCGTTTGAATTCTCGAGAGTGTTCCTGTACCAGTGGACGGTGAATTGGCGGTTCATTGATCTCGAAACTTTCCTGTCCCCTCGGTTTGCTTATACTTTGCTTATCACCCACTTGTGTATCCTAGTGCTTTTCGCATTGGTTCCAGGAGAGCGATTCTTGCGGCCATTCAGAGGTGGATCTGTAGTTTCTACATTCAAATCGTTCTTTACGACTGGCCCAGACCTTCAACGCGTGTCAAACTACCCGCGTTACATTGTTACTACTATCGCTCTGAGTAACCTTATCGGAATGCTGTGCGCTAGGTCGCTGCACTACCAGTTCTATTCTTGGTTCTATTGGGCCATCCCCTTACTGCTACACACTTCGTCTATGCCGCTTCCAGTACAGCTCCTTGTATGGGGAATGCAAGAGTACGCGTGGAATGTGTTCCCGAGTACAAACGTCTCAAGTTCCATGGTGATAATGTCGTTTGTATTCATCATCTTAAACAACTGGCTGTAGCCTCAGCCGATGAGATACTAATCTTAATAGCACAATAGTAATGCCTCTGAGTCGCGAATACCGACATGTCTCTCCCGTCTAAATTTGGCAGCCGGCTGTAGTACTTACTGTACATGAATCAATCGTAAAACAGTGGGCCCGGTAACGAGAAACACTACCCAGGGATGAACCCAACGCACTCCAACGGCCAGATATTCGTAGTACATGTGTAGCACTGATACAATGAGCAAATCAGAATTAATAATTTATAGTGAAAACAACAATAAAAAAACAAACAAATAATAAAAATAGATCGGAGTCATATCTCATCATATACAATCATCATCACAACGGCCTATCCGCTCTTGGTTCTATGAGTGCCGCCTCTGGTCGGCGCATCGTCCTGATTGTCCTTCTCATCTAAAGTGGTCAATGCTGAGACGGACCTATCCAATTGCGGCCGCATTCCAGCAGAGTTTGTGTTTGAGGTGCTACCCCCTGTCGCCCGAATCGCCAGGGAGGGCAGGACTGACACAGCCGAGGGTGTAGGGTTCGAGCTGGCAGCGTTATCACTATTAGAATTGACAATCGCAATGTTATTTGTGGTTGCCGTCGTCGATGCAGCATTGTTGTTGCCAGGGTTGTTTGCCGTTAGCGAGTTCGTCTTGCCCGCTTTACCATATCCGCTATTGGTCGTTGGACCAAGCGCGAGATTTCGGAGTTGGTTCACTGAATGAACGCACTTGTTAATAGTCTGCACCAACAGTGCTGGTTTAAGCGGCTTGGAGAGGTATTCGTCCATCTGGGCCTGCATACATCGCTCTCGATCGCCGAGCATAGCATGGGCCGTCAGCGCCACAATTGGCGTACGAGTTCGTACAGTAATGTTCTGCTTCTCCCATTCTCTAATCCGAGCAGTTGCCTCGAAGCCACCCATAACAGGCATCTGGACATCCATAAGTACCACATCGTACTTCTTGCGCTTGACTGCTTCGAATGCCTCAGAACCGTTCTCAACAACCTCGACCCGGTGTTTGTACTTTTCAAGGATTCGAACAGCCAGCTTCTGATTGACAACATTGTCCTCGGCAAGCAGAATGTGGAACTGCTTGGCACCGTCCGAATTGAGAGGAGCGGCACGACTTTCCAGAGCTGGCCGAAGCACGTTACCAATATCGTGAACCGAGCATGGCGTATTGCCATAGGATGTGATTCCGAGGTCAAGACAGAGCTTGAGGTTAACCTGAGGAATGCATGGATTGAGCAGGACCAACGGAATGTACTTGAGATGGTTCAGCATTCGCAGCTTGGTCGCAACTTCAAGTGTGTCTACGATTATGGTGTCAAACTTGGGGCCAGAGCCAGTCCGCTCGGGCAGTGGAGCCTCTTCGACCGAGTGGACAACCCAGCAGTTGAGGTACAAGCGCGCCATATTAGCGACCAACTCCTCCGTAACATGCTTTTCGTGCACCGTGTCGATGAATAACACATTGTGGTCTCTGAACGGCGCAATGCTCTCGAGGAGCTGGTTAAGACCCGCATCTGCCGGTTGGACTGCGAGCGTGAAGTAGAACTGCGAGCCCTTGCCGTAAACGCTCTTGACCCAAATATCACCGCCCATCAGGTTGATGAGTCGTTTCGAGATGGACAGACCGAGTCCAGTACCACCGAACTTACGGGTTGTCGAGCCATCGGCCTGTCGGAAAGTGTCAAAAATAACATCGAGCTTGTCTCCCTGGATACCGATACCAGTATCAGAGACACAGAACTCGATCATCATTTCCTCGGGGCTACCCTTGGACTGGTCGTCAGCCTTGCGGACACTCAGGGCGACCTCACCGCTCTCAGTGAACTTGATGGCGTTACCGACCAAGTTAAGGATTACCTGACGCAGCCTGAACGAGTCGCCGACAAGACTGTCTGGGAATGTATTGTCGACCTTGTAGACAAGGTCGAGAGGCTTTTCGTTTGCCTTGACGGCCAGAGTCTTGAGCGCACCAAACACGGTACCTCGAAGGGAGAAGGCAATCTTCTCAATTGTCATTCTGTTAGCTTCAATCTTTGAGATATCGAGGATATCGTCGATAATTGTCAGCAGCGAGTTGGCCAAGTTGTGGACAATGGACAGCATTTCGCGCTGGTACTGGGTCAGCTCAGTGTCCAGTGTGAGCTGGGTCATACCAATGATACCGTTCATTGGAGTTCTGATTTCGTGAGACATATTGGCCAGGAACTCTGATTTGGCGCGGTTGGCAAGTTCTGCAGCCTCACGAGCAGCCGTGTTTCTTTGAATGGACTCTCGAAGGTTCAGAACCATCTGATTAATCTTGGTCTTGAGGGCATCCATTTCACCCGAGGCTTCGACGGTGATGAATCGGGTAAAGTCACCATCTGTGGCGGCGGCTGTGATTTGGGCAAACGCTCGTACCTGGGTTGTAAGATTGGAGGCCATGGTATTGACGTTGGTAGTAATTTCCTTCCACAAGCCGTCGACATCGGAGACCTGGGCCTGGACACCCAGTTTACCATCGATACCGACGTCCTTTGCGACTCGCGTGACTTCGGAGGCGAACAGCTGCAAGCGGTCCACCATCTTATTGATAGTCGACTTGAGCGCTAGCATTTCGCCCTGGGCGTGCACGTCAATCTTTTGGCTAAGGTCACCCTCTGCGACGGCGGTGGTGACATGGGCGATGGAACGCACCTGGGTCGTCAAGTTGCTGGCCATGACGTTGACGTTTTCGGTAATTTCTTTCCACGCGCCCTCTACGTCTTCGACCTTTGCCTGCCCGCCGAGTATACCTTCGGTACCGACGGAGCGTGCGAGCGTCGTCACTTCGGTTGCGAAATTCTGGAGTCGGTCCACCATTTTATTGATGGTCTGTTTCAAGTCGAGGATCTCGCCTTTACAGTTTGCAGAGACCTTTTGGCTCAAGTCGCCTCTGGCGACTGCAGTGGTAACATTGGCGATATTTCTCACCTGGTCTGTGAGATTACTTGCCATAGCGTTTACTATACTCTGTTAGCCCATTCCCCCTTCTTCAAGAGTTGGAAACTCACCATTATCCGTTAGTTCGCGCCATATACCCTTGACATCGTCGATCTTGGCCTGTCCACCGAGCCGGCCTTCCACGCCTGTTTCTCTAGCCACCCGAGTTACTTCGAACGCAAACGTTCGCAGCTGGTCCACCATTGTGTTGATAGTTTTTTGCAGTTCCAGAATCTCTCCTTGCGCGTGGACGTTAATCTTCCTACTGAGATCGCCCTGCGCTACAGCACGCGTCACGTCGGCAATCTCCCGCACCTGGTTGGTCAAGTTGCTCGCCATGACATTGACGTTATCGGTCAGCTCTCGCCACACACCCACGGTCCCGTCTCCCTCAGCCTGGCCGCCGAGCGTGCCGCCGGCGACCTCGGTGGCCACTCGCGTCACCTCCGAGGCGAACCGCTGGAGCTGGTCCATCATTGTGTTAATTGTCTCTTTGAACTTGACAATCTCGGGGTCCATTTCCTGCGCGTGGATCGTGACCTTCTTGCTGAGGTCGCCCTGGGCGACGGCGATGACCACCTCGCCAATCTCGCGCAGGGCCTTCTGGAACGCCTTGTTGGCGTTCTGCGACTTTGTGAGCTCGCGATCGAGCAGGTCTGTGTCTACGATGCGCTTCTGGTCGGGCTGGATCGACTCTGTGAACGCGGAGACGAGCGCGCGGGCGTGGAACAGGTCGCTTTCGAGCCCGAGCACCGTCTGGCGCTGCGACTCAATCTCGAGCTCCTGCGCCCGGACCTTGGCGCTGAGTGTCTCAAGGTCCCCCTCGGTGATGGCTGTGTCCGAAAGGTCCTCCTTGGAGGAAGGGGGGGTGGTTGAAACAGGCAGCGACCGCGGTTTTTTGAGCGCGCTGAGCTTTTGCAGCAGGACCGCCTTGGCAGGGGTGTCTTCGCCGGGGAGCACAATCTCTTGGGCTGGCGACGAGGCTGACAGAATCTCCGCTACCGCCAGGTAGGCTTCGTCGTACTGCGACACCGCCATTGTAGTATAAGCCCCTGTCGCCATTCACGAAAAAAGCTCTAGTACCGACACTACCACCAGACCGCGATAGCAAAAAGACCACCAAACAAGAGCAAAAATATAAACTTTTGGCCGCCAAAAAAATCAGCACCCTGCTATTACCCTGCTATTACCGGTGAGCTAGGTAAGTGCTATAAAAAGATTGGTGATACGGGGACAGTTAAACGTCAAAAATATTCACGTTTGGGGTTTCAAACCAACGCGCCTGACGAGTCTGATCCTGCAAAAGGTTGTGAGGGGCGTGTCCGCGGATTGTCCTCTCTGTCGATATGGTGCAAAGTACCGGTTTTCCCTGTTGCGCCAGAGAGTACTAACGTTAGGTCCGGATCGTTAGGATTAAATGACGGGGGTGCCCTGCAACTGTGTCCGATTGACACACGCCCCCCCCAAGCAAGGCAGGCACGTACATTACGCACTGTCTGGCGCTTGTGACGGCCGGGTAACGAAAGGGGCAGCGGCGCGTTACACGTGGACACCTGCGTATTTCTGAGAACAGGGGGTGAGCGGCGGCGGGCGATTGACGTCATGATACCGGGCCCGGTAAATGTACCACACCCGCTCCAGGTACACAGCGTACATACGCAATACCATAACGTACGGAGCGCATTTTTTTGGAGCGCTTTTTCCCGGCGGCATACACGGCTACAAGTAGCAGACCGGTAGGGGACCGCTTTATTTTTGGCTAGTGCGGTGTGTTTGGCGCGTGTTTCGATGGGCGGGAAAATAGCGAGCCGCATCTTGCCTAGTGAGACACCCAGAATGGCCCTAATTGGCTATTTTTAGGTTCAGCCACCCCTGAGAGCGAACCACCACTGGGAGATGCCCCCAAGACACACGCACCTCCCTCCGGGCCCGCTTACATCCAGGGCGCTGTGTACACACCGCACATTTCAAACAGGTATATATATAAGAGCGGGTGCGTCTTGTCTTTTTTTTCTTCTTCCCCGGTTGTATACTTTCCCTTCGTTTGTTGTTTCATTCGTTATAGCTTGCTTGTTGTTATAGCTTGTTTGTTGATATAGCTTGTTTGATTTGGGGATCAACAGAACCAAAATTTTACCGTATAGACATGACCACGTCCGACATAACTGAGATCAGAGAGCGCTACGAAAAGGCCGGCCAGGGCCACGTGTTCCGGTTCTGGGACTCGCTCTCGGAGGACGAAAAGACGCAGCTGCTGGCCCAGCTCGACCTGGTCGACGTGGAACAGGTCTCGGCGATTGCCCAGGAGACCATCGCCAAGGCCAAGCGGGAGAGCTCGCCCGGCGAGAGCACCATCGCGTCGCTGCCACCGGCCAGCACCGCTTCGCTGCTCGACGCCTCTCCGGAGGAGGCCCGGCAGTGGCACGACGCCGGAATGCGGCTCATTGAGCAGGGCAAGGTGGCGGTCGTGCTCCTTGCGGGCGGCCAGGGCACGCGGCTCGGGTCGTCGGCGCCCAAGGGCTGCTACGACGTCGGGCTGCCGTCCCAAAAGTCGCTGTTCCAGCTCCAGGCGGAGCGGATCAAGAAGCTCAGCGAGCTCGCCGGCGGCGTTGTCATTCCGTGGTACATTATGACCTCGGGCCCGACGCGCAAGCCGACTGTGCAGTTCTTCGCCGACAACGGCTACTTTGGGCTCGACGAGGCCAACGTGACCTTCTTTGAGCAGGGCGTGCTGCCGTGCCTGACACCCGAGGGCAAGATCATCTTGGAGCGCAAGAACGCGGTTGCATTTGCGCCCGACGGCAACGGCGGCATTTACAACGCGCTCAACCGGTCGGGCGTGCTCGCCGACATTGCCAAGCGCGGCATTGAGCACATCCACACGTACTGTGTCGACAACTCGCTTGTGCGCGTCGCGGACCCGAGCTTCATTGGCTTTTCGGCGCAGCGCGGCGTCGACATTGCGACCAAGGTCGTGCGGAAGCGCGACGCGACCGAGTCGGTCGGGCTCATTGTCTCCAAGAACGACGCCCCGGCCGTCATTGAGTACTCGGAGATCTCGCCCGAGCTGGCGAGCGCCACCGAGGAGGGCAACCCGGGCCTGCTCAAGCTGCGCGCGGCGAACATTGTCAACCACTACTACTCTGCAAAGTTCCTGCTCAACATTCCAAACTGGACGAGCTCGTACCTGCCGTTCCACACCGCGAGCAAGAAGATCCCGTACGTTGATCTCGAGACGGGCGAGGTTGTGGCCAAGCCGACCAAGCCCAATGGCATCAAGCTGGAGCAGTTTGTGTTTGACGTGTTCCCGCGGCTCTCCTTTGACAAGTTTGCATCTCTTGAAGTGTCTCGAAAAGACGAGTTTTCGCCGCTCAAGAACGGCCCGGGCGCCAAGGACGACTGCCCGGAGACGTCGCGGCGCGACCTGCTGGCGCAGAGCAGGCGCTGGCTCGAAAAGGCCGGTGCCATTGTCGAGGCGGACGAGGTCGAGGTGTCTCCTCTGACGTCGTACGGCGGCGAGGGCCTTGACCAGTTCAAGGGCCAGAAGATTACTTGTGCATCGCTGTAATTTATTACACCTAAGTTATTATGTTATTTATCGCTTAATATTGCTCAGCTACCGCTACGGTACGCGATGTGTTATATAAAATTCAATATCAGCACACTTGCCCCACAAGCTCTGCCTCAAACCAACCACTCCGTAACTGCTTGGGGGGCTCTGCCCCCCAAACCCCCCTGAGCTGGGGGCCAGCCCCCAGACCCCCGTCCTTAGCAACAGAAGGGATACGGATCAAGCGTACACAAACAGCCAATCACAGTAGCATTCATTCATAAGCAATACCATAGGAACGGTTCAATGTGGCAGATGAGTAAGGATCAACAAATTGTAACGATCTAAACCGATCAATCAATCAACGAATCAACTGTATAGCGCAATATATAATGTATAGCTTATATAATGTATAGCTTATAGCATTTTAACGCCCGAGACGCTTTTCGGCAGCACTCTTGATGCTCTTTCGCACGTCGTCAACCTCGTCCCGCGACGCATTGTACTTGATCGTGACCTGGTTGAACGGATTCTCGTCCGACCTTTCAAACTCCTTGCGAATCAGATCCTTGTACTGGTTGAGTCGCATGCCCGGCCGCTCCTCCTTGATCTCCGGCAGCCGCCGCTCCTCGTACGCCGCATAGGCAGCCTTGAACCGCCGCTCCGGATGCCGCTCAATGTCGGACGCCTTCTTGCCGCCCTTGGTGATCTCGAGCGCGTCCAGCGCGTCGTCAATGCCCGACGCATACAGCGCCGACTCCTTGCCCTTGCCGGTGCCGATAAAGTCGTCGATTTTGTTGGCTCGGCGGCTGGCCACCTTGTCCTGGCCGCGCTGCTTGGCCTTGAGCGGCTTGGTGGGCAGCGAGGCCTCTTCCTCGGCGAGCATGGCCTCTCGCTCGGCCTTCTTTCGGGCCGCCTCGGCCTTTTTCGCCGCGTCGCGGTCCTTTCGCGACAGGTCCTTGGACCCGTCGGCCCACTTTGCCTCCTCAACAGCGGCCTCGCGGGACTCCTGTTCCTGGCGCTTGCGCTCTGCAGCCTCGGCCTTGCGCGCGTTGCCGGCCGCCTTCTTGGAGTTGGTGTCAGCGCCTCTGCTCTTGCCCATTTTGCGTGTCGTCAGGATGTGATGCGATGGCCACGCTAGTGTGCCTGCATGACCGACAGGGTAACTTTTCCCAATACGGCCCGCCGGTAGCCGTTTGTTACGCGTAACGCCAAAAGCCGTTGCGCCATCTGTAACCGCCAGTTTGTTACGCGTAACGGGGGGTCTGGGGGGTTGCCGAGTCCTTCTGAGCAAACTCAACGATGCACTTGGGACTCTCGTCCTCTTCATACTTCTGTCCTTTCTTTGGTGGAGACGTTACGATCGATCGGAAGACCATGACGTGGTCATCCGAGGCAAGGGCCAAAGACCAGCTACGGGGGTTTGGGGGCTGGCCCCCAACTGCGCCAAAAAGCCGTTTAACCACCTGTAACCGCCAGTTTGTTACGTGTTACGGGGGTCTGGGGGCAGCGCCCCCAGCAACGGGGGTTTGGGGGCTGGCCCCCAACTACGCCAAAGCCGTTGCGCCCTCGCCATAATTGTGTAACCGCCAGTTTGTTACGCGTTACGGGGGGGTTTGGGGGCTGGCCCCCAACCACGCCAAAGCCGTAGTACACACAGTTGCGACTAGCGCGGCCCATGTAGCGGGTAGAACGGGTTTAAAAGCCGTTGCGCCCCTGCGCCATAACTGTCTCCATCTCGCTGGCCGGGAATTAATGCGGCCCAATGTGGGTACCCGTTGGCGGGAGGGGTGCTGTCGGCCAAAGTCCCAACGCTTGCGCAAGCGGCGGAGCCCCTCCAGACGACGCGCGGGCGCATGGGGGCAGCCACGGCGGGCCGGGCCCGACATTGGAGGCTGAGGAATTTGGCAAAAAAAAAACCCCCCCAGAGCAGGTTTTTATTCTCGAGGAGACCCGTGGAAATAAACGCGCGCTAGGAGACGGCTTTGCTAGGAAAACGCCCCGAGGCCGGCCGGAAGAAAATTTGGCTCAGTTTTTTTTGCGCACATTTACCCTGCCTTGCGCCCGCGCGACGTGAAGAACCATCCAACCCCCTCCTCCTCTCACCTTCTCGCAACCCCGAAGGACGCAGCGAGTGGAAATTACCTGTCATCAGCGCGGTCAGGACGCTACGAGTGTTGGAGAGAGCAGTCCGTTGAGAGGCTTTATTAGTTTGACGCTTTGCCCCTGTAGACACGGCACAGCACACGAGACGGCCCTGCGCAGAACCGAGTAGGGAGTAGACGACTGGCCTGCGGACTGGCGAGAGACAGTTGAGTATTTATTTTCTGGCCTTTGTCGCTTTGTCGCTTTGGCGGGATTTGCCGAGAGCAGGTTTTGGCGCTACGATTTGATTGGAGGCTGGCGACCCCTGGAGATCAACTCTTGAACGGGCGATGAACGTCGATGCCCAGAGCCACAACATGAGCGTGCCGCAGCAGCAGCAGCAGCAGCCGCAGCAGCCGCAGATGGGCCAGCAGAAGAACGACAAGGACCTGCTGCACTCGTACATATACGACTATCTGGTCAAGCACAACCTTGTCGAGTCGGCGCGGGCGTTCCACAAGGAGACGGCCGTGTCGACGGCGTCGCCGAACGGGCCCAAGGTCGAGAACGGCGTGCACGACAAGCACGAGGAGGACCTGCCCAAGCCCGTTGTGCCCATTGACGCGCCGCAGGGCTTCCTCTACGAGTGGTGGCTGCTGTTCTGGGACATGTACACGGCCCGAGGAGGCAAGGGCGGCGGCACGCCGCACGCGCAGCAGTACGCTGGCGCGACAATGCGACTTCGCCAGGACACGGCGAACCGCGTCACGCACCTCCAGAACAACGCCATGGCCAATGCCGGGCTGATACCCCAGGGCCCCGTGATGAACCAGCAGCAGGCGGCGCTGTTTCGGCAGCGCCAGGCCGCTGCGATGAATGCCGCTGCTTTGCAACAGCAGCAGCAGCAGCAGCAGCAGCAGCAAGCGCAGCAACAGCCGGGGCAGCCCCAGCAACAGCCGCAGCAACCCCAGCAACAGCCGCAGCAGCAACCCCAACAACAACAACCGCAGCAACAACAGCAACAGCAGGCGCATTTTGACAACCTGAGCGAGGCCGAGAAGCGCAACCTCGCGCACCGGGCGGCGCTCAACTCGTCGAACCGGCGCGGAATGCCGAACCAGGCAATGCCCGTGCAAATGCAAATGCTAAAGCAGCAGCAAATGCTCCAGCAACAGCAACAGCAACAGGCGCAGCAGGCGCAACAAGCGCAGCAGCAACAGCCGCAGCAGCAGCCGCCGCAACAACAGCCGCAACAGCCGCAGTCGGAGGACGGCGGCGCGTCGCACTCGCCGACGCCGCAAAACTCGTCGCCGGCCAAGCGCCAGCGGCTCTCGCCGGACGGGTCCTACCAGCCCGGCCAGCAGCCGCAGAACGGGCAGCAAATGTACAACGGCCAGCCGTTCAACCCGCAGATGATGCAGCAGTTCAAGACGCAGATGCCCATGAACCAGCAGCGCATGATGATGAACCCCAACATGGCCAAGCCCCAGGGCCAGCCGGGCGTCCAGGACGGCGCGGGCCAGCCGCTGTTCCAGGTCGAAGGGTACCCCGGGCGCCAGCAGGGCCAGCAGCCGCAGGGCCCGCCGAACGCCGCGTCGGTTGCGGCGCAGGGCAACGCGCTGCAGGACTACCAGATGCAGCTCATGCTGCTCGAGCAGCAGAACAAGAAGCGGCTCATGGTCGCCCGCGAGCAGCACGGCGAGAACGGCGCGCAGCAAGCGCAGCAACCCCAGCAACAGCCGCAGCAACCGCAGCCGCAGCAGCCGGGCCCGCCGCAGCGGACCATGTCGGCGGGCTCGGCGCAGTTCCAGCAGCAGAAGATGGGCGGCATGCAGCAGACGGCGAGCTCGCCGTCGTCGCAGAGCGACATGGCGCGGCGCGGCACCCCCAAGCTGGGCAACCAGCCGACGCCGCAGTCGCCCATGCCGGGCCAGTCGCCGCACATTGGCAACGCGCAGTTCAACAATGTCGACTTTAACGTTATGGTGAGCGGCCCCAACGGCCAGATGATGCGGCAGCCGTCGCAGGGCCAGCTGCCGCAACAGCCGCCGCAGCCGCAGCAGATGATGAACCGCCAGGGCCAGATGATGTGGAACCAGAACCCGCAGCAGCAGCAGCAGCCGCCGCAGCAGCCGGGGCAGCAGCAACAGCCAGGGCAGCAGCCGCAGCAGCAGCGGGCGGGCGCCATGCCGCCGCCACAGGGCCCTGTCAATGCGGCCGGGAACCGCACGCAGCCGGCGTCGCCGAGCCTGCAGAACAACCCTCCGACGCCCAAGATGGCGGCGAAGAAGAAGGAGGCGGCGGGCCAAGGCGCCAAGGGCAAGCGGGGCAAGAAGGCCAACGGCCAGCCTGCGACGCCGATTACGTCGGAGCCGCCGACGCCTACGACGCCCGTGACGCCGCACAACCCGAGCGGGTCATTCAGCAGCAATGCGGACAACAACACTAACGACAAGAACAATACTAATAACCCTGGCGGGTCGCTTTTGTCGCAGGCGGCGAACTTTTCGGTGAACCAGCACATCAACCAGGCGAACAAGGCTGCGACGACGACCACCACCACCACCACTAGTAGTGCCAACGCGACGCCGGCGACTGCGACGAACAACAATAACAGTACCAACGCGACGAGCAACAACAATGCTAATAATAATGCGAGCGCGGGCTCGGGAGATGCCAAGGGTGACGTGAACGGGTCGTTTTTGGACAATGACGCGTCATCCTTCTTTAATGAGTTTACGACTGCCAACGATGGGGATACGGGCGACATTGACTTTGACTTTAACAGTTTCCTGAACACGGACGAGGGTTCGGGGTTGCCATTTGATGCTAATGGAGGATTTAATTGGAGTGAAAGTGTAGAAGCCACGGATTGATATCTGAATTAAAAATGTTATTATATAATAATATTTATTGTGCATTGGTACATTATTCTTTACTACAATCTGTTGTACTACAGTTCTTGGACTACCGGGATTGGACTATTACATGGACGATAGCATATCAAGTTGATCTGTATGAGAACTGCTTGTAGTATACTACTGGATTATTACACTACCGGCACTAGACTACATGGGCTATTACAGTTCATGACCCACAGCCTATAGTATATCAAGTTGATCTGTATGGGAACTGTTTGTAATACACTACTGGATTATTAGACTACCTAAACTAGGTACATGGACTATTACATAGATCACAGCTTTTAGCATAACAAGACAGTTTGACCTGTATGGGAACTGCTTGTAGTACGTACCGTTATACTACTGGTACTGGATTATTATTACTAGACTACCGGCGTTATACTACATGGACCACAGTCTATAGCATAACAGGTTGATCTGCATGGGAACTGTTTGTAGTACACTACTGGACTATTACGGTAGACTACCGGCATTAGACTACATGGACTATTACATGGACCACAGCCTATAGCATATCAAGTTGATCTGTATGGGAACTGTTTGTCGTACACTACTGGATTGATAGACGAATGAATAGAACTAAACATAAAATGAATAGCCTTGAACCCCTATTGTAGAGAGTCAATTGACTGTTCTGTAATAGCTAGTTACAACGTAACAAACCTCCCAACACGTAACAATAACCTATGCCGCGGTAAACCAGAGTGCAGTACACGATAAAAGATTAGGGGGTAAGCCCACAGGACCTCCATAGATTATTAGACTACATGGACTATTACATGGACGATAACATATAGCATATCAAGTTGATCTGTATGGAACTGCTTGTACCATAAAATGTACCTGACATACAACGGCCAAGATTAGCCGAGATTGATTCGCGACATGCACGTTATGCGCCAATGTCAGAGAAATGCATTGACCGTGCCTTGCACTACTTCTTACTACTAACGGTAATGTACTGCTGTACTCCTGATGTATTGTGCCTGTTGTTCTACAGTACCACCTATGGTAGTTGTAAAGAATTCAATGTTATCGGATTGGAATGTACGCCCGCACTACTGAAGACACAAACCACTGCGGCAACAGTTACAACTGCGGCAATAGCTACAACTACGGCAACAGTACAACTACGGATATAGTTTACAACAAAAATACAACAGACCAAATAAAAAATGTCAAGATTAAAGGCACATGCATTGCGGGGTGGCCTGATCACAAGCCTTATTCTCAGGGGCTCCGTCAGTGTCGTTGACGGCCGAGCGCCCGATGGGGGGAAAATATGCACCTCAACGAACATAACCGAGGAATTGCACAATTCACAATTTTCCATAAGAGCCAAATCGACGATAAGAGTTGAATATCCTTTACGCTCTTCAACTCTCTACTAGCTGTCCGCATATTAGCTGCCCGCATACTAGCTGCCCGAATACTAGCTGCCCGAATACTAGCTGCGAATTAATATTAAAGATTTCCAAACACTGAGAAATGGACGACAGCGTCGTCTTCGAGAATACGCCCCTGGCGGAATACCTCGAAGACGAAGACGAAGCGTACCTGTCCAACTGGGGCATTGAGCCCGAGACGACAGCGCGGAGGCACTTTTCCGGGTTCGGCACGCTGCCGCTTATTCTCAGCGCCGAGTCCGGCAAGGCGAAGCTGCGCAGAGACCGGTTCCACCGCCTCGTGCGAAAGGCGCTCCAGGCATCGCTCTCAGAGGCCGAAACAGCCCAGTTTCTGGAGCGGTTCCGCTACGTGATAGTCAGCAGCGAACTGCTCGACGGGCGCGTCTCGATCCACCACCACCAATTGCATACTAACGACACTAACGACGATACTAACCGAGCTAATTGTAATTCTAATGAGCGCGCCGGCATTCTGCTCGGCGCACAAGGGCCCTGGTCCGTCATCAAAATGCAGCGCAAGCAGCACTGGGTCGGCGGCGGAGGGTGCATTGTCGTCATTGTGGCGCTTCTCTCCTGGGGGGTCCGGCGCAAGACGCTCAACGCGAGCTCCACCGCGGCAGCGCTGGTCGTCGTGCTGTGCATGTCGCTCTATTTATTTGCCCACTCGCGGCGGCGCACTGTGCGGCTTTTGCGGGCCAAGGCGGTCGCCTACGCGTCGCACTTCGTCGCGAACAACAAAAAGTACGACCACGCCGTCGGGCGCTGCCTCAGCCTCATTATGGAGGTCGAGCTGCTGTCCCAGGGGTACCGTGCCGAGCTCAGCCCGAGCGTCGGGTCCGGCATTGACTCCCGGGCGATGGCAAAGCACCTGCGCTCGAGCCTCTCCGCGGCGCTCTATCTCGTGCTCACCTCGTACCTCGAGGCGATAAACGAGACGCTGCCGCACTGCGTGGGGCTGGACCTCATGCGGTACCTCGACATATACGACGTTGACGCCGCCGAGCTCGGGTTCGACCGCGAGACCGTGTCGCTGGAGATCTCGCGCGACGAGTTCTACGGCGTCCAGGGCGCAAACGTGCCCATTGCGCGCCTGCGGACCGAATTCAGCAAGCTGCATCTGCTGCGGCGCTTCTACATGTGCTGTCTGCTGTCTGTGCCCTGCCGCGAGGACTTCCGCGGCGATACGGCGGCGTGGGCCTGCGCAGCGCACCGGCTGCGCGACATCTCCGACCTGGCGCTCCAGCTGAGCCGCACAATCCACAGCAGCCGCCACGTGCTCAATGAGGCGAATGCGGCGAAAAAGGCGCTGCCGGTGCGGAGCGAAACGGACTGGCGCGGCCACTTTCGCTCTCTCAATGAGATTAGCTGCACGCTGCAGCACATTGAGGCGCGGCTCCAGGTGCTCAGCGACACGGACGACAGCGCCGATTACTATAGCAACTACGAGACGGTGGGCACGGAGATCCAGCACCTCGTGGCCACCTGGGAGCGCGGGTTCAAGGACCTTTCCAAGCCGGACATTGCTTTAGGGGTGCCTGGCGAGGACTCTGCAATGCCCTCTGGCGAGGGTTCGCCAGAGCAATGCCAAGAGGCGAATCATTCGCGGACTTTTTCGCTCGACTCGGACTCGACAACGCTTGCCGACGGCGATGCCGGGTTCCGGCCGTTTAGCCCTCGCATGGACATGATGATGATGCAGCGGCTCGGGCACCGAAGAACGGATACGGCCAGCACGGGGTCGAGCATGACTGTTTTCCAGGGCGTTGCCGACGACGACAAGCTGGCGTCGGGGCGGACGAGCCGCATGAGCCGCACCGACCGCATCAAGCTCATGCACCAGGCGCGAGAGGCCGAGGCGGTGCGCAAAGCGCAGCAGATGGCGCGCCAGAGCTTTGTCAACGAGCTCGACAGCGTGCTCAAGCATCGATAATATTTATTTCTGTACTTTTATCCACTTCAAGGGGGCTTGCCCCCTTGTCTTTTTAATCATTTCTACTACCATATATTCTTCAATTGATCCTATGGGGGTTCAAGGGGGCTTGCCCCCTTGTCTTTTTAATCATTTCTACTGTTATATATTCTTCAATTGAGCCTATTGGGGTCCTAGAGCTTGCCTCCTAGTATATTAAACTACTCCTGCTACAGGATTCATGTTTTCCACAGAAGTGTTCAATTGTTTAGGCTCTTCAATGGGGGTTCAAGGGGGCTTGCCCCCTTGTCTTTCAAAGCATTCCTACTACAATTGGTTACACCCTCCTATGGGGGTTCAAGGGGGGTTGCCCCCTTGTCTTTTTAGCCATTACTACTGTACTACTATATATTCTTCAATTGATCCTATGGGGGTCCTAGGGGGCTTGCCCCTTAGTCTTTTAAACTACTCCTGCTACAGGATTCATGCTTTCTACCCAATTGTTCAATTGTTTAGGCTCTTCAATGGGGGTTCAAGGGGGCTTGCCCCCTTGTCTTTTTAATCATTCCTACTGCAATTGGTTACACTCTCCTATGGGGGGTTCAAGGGGGCTTGCCCTCTTGTCTTTTCAATCATTTCTACCACAGCATTGTATTGCAATTGATTACACTCTGCAATGGGGGTTCAAGGGGGCTTGCCCCATTGTCTTTTCAATTGAATATTGAAGTCATGGAAGACATTGAAGTCATTTAGCAACATTGAACATTGAAGCTGTTGAAGTTATTGAAGTTATTTACCAGCATTGAACATGAAGCCATTGAGCAACATTGAAGAATGAAGCCATTGAGCAACATTGTAGAATGAAGGCATTGAGCAGCATTGTAGAATGAAGCCATTTAGCAACAATTAAGATTGAAAATATTGAAGTCACATTGAAAATTGAAGTGATTTACCAACATTGAACATTGAAGTCATGGAAGCCATTGAAGGCATTGAGCAGCATAAGTCATTTAGCAACATTGAACATTGAAGCTATTGAGCAACATTGAACAACATTGAAGCTATTGAAGTCATTAAAGCTATTGAAGATATTGAAGTCATTAAAGCTATTGAAGATATTGAAGTCATCGAAGTCACATTGAAGCCATTGAGCAACATTGAAGATTGAAGCTATTGAGCAACATTGAACAACATTGAAGCTATTGAAGTCACATTGAAGCTATTGAAGATATTGAAGTCATCGAAGTCACATTGAAGCCATTGAGCAACATTGAAGATTGAAGCTATTGAGCAACATTGAACAACATTGAAGCTATTGAAGTCACATTGAAGCTATTGAAGATATTGAAGTCATCGAAGTCACATTGAAGCCATTGAGCAACATTGAAGATTGAAGCTATTGAGCAACATTGAACAACATTGAAGCTATTGAAGTCACATTGAAGCTATTGAAGATATTGAAGTCATCGAAGTCACATTGAAGCCATTGAGCAACATTGAAGATTGAAGCTATTGAGCAACATTGAACAACATTGAAGCTATTGAAGTCACATTGAAGCTATTGAAGATATTGAAGTCATCGAAGTCACATTGAAGCCATTGAGCAACATTGAAGCCATTGAGCAACATTGAAGCCATTGAGCAACATTGAAGCCATTGAGCAACATTGAAGCCATTGAGCAACATTGAAGCCATTGAGCAACATTGAAGCCATTGAGCAACATTGAAGCCATTGAGCAACATTGAAGCCATTGAGCAACATTGAAGCCATTGAGCAACATTAAAGTCGCTATTGAAGTCACATCGAACATTTAAGCTCAACATTGAAGATTGAAGCTATTGAGCAACATGAAGATTGAAGCTATTCAAGCTATTGAGAATAACTACATGAGTAATATTAAGGTATTGAGGTGTCATTTATATTGATCAATTACCTAGGTGAGATAATACACTGCTTGGATTGTTTGACTGCTTGGATTGGTGGATTGTTGGATTGGTGGATTGGTGGATTGGTGGATTGGTGGATTGGTGGATTGGTGGATTGGTGGATTGTTGGATTGTTGGATTGGTGGATTGTTTAATCAATCTTAATGGACGAGTAAATCTTGCGGACAAAAAAGAAGGACGTGAGCAGGCCAATGGAACCGGTCAGCACAAACACGAGGATGGAGAAAATAAACGAGTACCCGAGATAGAGCACGTTGGAGATAAACCCACCCAGCGAGAGCTTGCTGAGCAGGAAGAGCAGCGCATTGAGCCAAATGTATATGGCGCACGAGCCGCCAAACAAAAACGAGCGCCACTGCCAGTGGTAGTTCTCGCTCGTGAGCGAGAAATAGGTCATGAGCACCGTCACCGCCGACGAGGTCGTAATCATGAGGCCGTAGCACACGAACAAAAAGCCAAACATGTAGTAGAGCCGGTGCGACCAGATCGAGTTCATAATGAAATAGAGCTCGACGGAAATGGCAAAAAAGGGGAAGAGCCCCGCCAAAAACATGGCCGGAAGCCGCCGCAGGTACCGCGGCTGCGGCGGGATCTGCCGCGGGATCTGGTTAGTGCGCACCGGGAAGGCAATGGGCTTTCGACTGGCGCCAAAAATGTATCCACCGCACGAGAGCGGCACGGAAAAGGCGAACCAAATGGCCGTCAGCGCCAGCATGGTACCGAACGGAACGGCGCCAGAGGACCCGGCAAAGACGAGGAAAAAGTTGAGCGCGACAAAAATGGCAAACACAATGCCCGGCACCACGAGCGGCGTCAGGATCATGTTGAGCTTCCACTGCTCGCCACCAAGCGTCTTGTAGGCCCGCGCCGACACATAGCCGCCGGCAAAGCCAAACACGGTGTAAAACAGGATCATCATCGTCGAGAGCGACCCGCGGTTGGACGGGGAAAGGAACCCGAGCAACGCAAAGAAGAGCGTCACGGCGGCCATGATGAAGAGCTGGACGCCGCTGCCCACGAGGATCGAGAGCGCCATGCGGTGCTTGGGCGCCCGGAACACGTCCCCATGGACAAGCTTCCAGCCCGAGTCCTCCTGGACAGCGTCCTCGCTGAGGTCAATCTCGTTGTACCGCGCAATGTCGCGGTGCAACGCGCGCGTAACCACCGTCGCAACAAGGCCAACGAGGAACACCACGACAATGACCGAGTTGACGAGCGAGAACCAGTGGATCTTGGGGTCGTAGACGTGCAGGTACTTGTCCCAGCGGGTGCCCCAGCTCGTCTCGCTCGGGACCCAGCTGACCGAGTACGTGAAGAGCACCTCCGTGTCCTCGCCGTCGCTGAGCACGACGGGCTCCTCCGTCGCGGCGCAGTCGACGGCGCCATCGCGCTCTGTCGTTTTGCGCGACGAGGGCTCGACAATGACGCCCACGACGCGCAGCTTTTTGGCGCGCGTCTCGTGGTACTCGACGGTGATGTCGTAGTGGTTGTTGAGCGCGGCGTCCCCCTCGGCGAGCTCGGCGGACCCGAGCGGGAACCCGGGCGCGTAGAAGGTGCTGTTCGTGTCGGGGTCCTCCATCTCGCGCGCGGCGGGGAGGCCGTCGACGATCCAGTTGTGGTTGTACCCCTGGAGGATGCGCCTTGACACGAACTTTGCGTCGCGCGGGGCGTACTTTGCGGCGCAGAGCTTTTTGCACGACTCGTTCTTGCGCATGTGGAGCTCAAACGGCGAGTCGAAGATGCGGTCGCCAAAGAGGATCGAGCCGAGCGACTCGGACTGCTTTTTGGGGCCGTCCTTGGGGGCGCAGAAGTTGAATGCGCGGAAGTAGTAGTCGTACGAGATGACGCTGCCGCTTGTGCCGTAGTCGTTGCCGGGCGTCAGGCTGTTGACGAGCAGCGGCACCCGTTCGTCTTGGTCGTAGTCGGTCGGCGCCACGCCGGGGAGGTAGAACCCGTGGCACACGCCGAGCACCGACACGAGGAGGTAGCACAAAAGTCGCGTCACCCCCACCATATCGCGCGAATTGTCTCTGTTGTTTGGTTGGTGTCGTTTGTGTCGTTATCGGAGCGGGCAGTTGGTGATTTCACTTTTAACGCGTGTCCCTCGCGCGCGCATTTTCGCCCTTACATCATCATCTTCATCATCAGCATCGCCCTTTACATCATCGCCTTTGCTGCATCATGCGCGGCATTGTAACCAGTTATTTCAGCCAAATTGCTCCTCAATTAATTTAAAGCCGTTCAAATGCTTGCCGAGGCCCTGAGGTTCAATCGAGGGTTACCAGTTTAATAATTTTGAACTTGGTATGCCAATTACTGGGCTATACTTTGTTATCGGAGAGTCTGTTGTAATCTCAGGAGACAAGTACAGCTGGTACAGCAATTGTAAGATATAGTGTATACGAGTGTATAGTACGGTATATATATAGAGGGTAGTATGGTGTATGTAGTGTATATTTGCGTTTCTTGGCTCAATGTAGCTCACTCGGCATCGCATGTTGTCCCTGCGTTGCCCCGTCTCAGCCGTGCATTCACCCCTGAAGGTCATACATCTTCACCTTCACCTTCACACCTTCATCTTCACCTTCATACACCATACACCATACACCTTCATACACCATACCCTTCATACACCATACCCTTCATACACCATACCCTTCATACACCATACCCTTCATACACCTTCACCTTCATACACCATACCCTTCATACACCATACCCTTCATACACCTTCACCTTCATACACCTTCACCTTCATACACCTTCACCTTCATACACCTTCACCTTGAATGATCATACATCTTAAATGGTTATACGCTTTATACACCTTGGCCTAGTTAGTGGTATAACTTGAATAGTCATATACACCTCGAATGATTATACATCTTGAATAGTCATACACCTTCATACACCTTCATACACCTTCATACACCTTCACACCTTCATACACACCTTTATACACCTTCACACCTTCATACACACCTTTATACACCTTCATAGTCTTATACACCTTAAAAGGCCATATACACCTTGAATGGTCATACACCTTGAGTGGTCATACACCTTGAATGGTCATACACCTTGAGTGGTCATACACCTTGAATGGTCATACACCTTGAATGGTCACACACCTTGAGTGGTCATACACCTTGAATGGTCATACACCTTGAATGGTCACACACCTTGAATGGTCACACACCTTGAATGGTCACACACCTTGAATGGTAACACACCTTGAATGGTTGAATTGTCATATACACCTTGAATGGTAGATGGTCATACACCTTAAATGGGCATAATGATATAATAAAGACGAAAGCATTATTGCCAATCTGTCATGTGCAGTAGCTTTCGTATCACTCGTGAAAAGGTAGCACAGTGCACTTTACATGTACTACGGCATTTACCGCCACAATGCATCGTACTTTTGGCACGATACATGCAGCTAGTTGGCATTGCTGATTGGTCCGTTGGCGGCAACACCAGTAACAACAGCGGTAATGTGTACATGTAACGCCGTTGAGATAGCAGAATGAAATATATATGGGTGACCACACATTACGTATACCACTGTACAAGTATAGCATTGGCGTTACGACATTAACGATCAGACTCCTCCTCAGCCCTTAGTTTCCGTGCTTTATAAGAGTGCTCTTATACCCCTGCGATATTGCAATTTCGTTCGACCAGGAAATTTCACTCAGCAAACAGTAGGTCCGCCCTATAGATACTAGGCCCCCGTAACATGCACTCTTTGAGCTTCTCGTAATGGTTGCCCGGACCTCCATACCACGCAGAGCGTAAAGGCTCATTGTACAAGACTAATCCATGTATTACCGTATGAATGAATTTGCTGTATTATTGCCACCTTGTGACCGAGTTAGGCTCCATAGAGTACTGCGTACCTCAAATATTTGTCCGCTTTGCAGACGTTTCGACATTTCGACATGGGGCATTGCCGTAGTATCTACAATGACCCAGGCGGAGGAATTGGCAATACGTAAGAGCTGGTGGTCTCTAGTACGTAACTAGCAAGTTAAAATTAATGACGATTCCTTCAAAGATACTAAAGGCCGCCTTGTTGCTACTCGATTGCAGGCAGAATGGGACGAGCTAAAAATTCGTTGGACCGGTTCATTGAACCTCAGTACACTTACAACGTGTTGAATTCGCCATCAATCGCCTTTTCGCTAATCAATTACATTCTTTGAATCCCACTTAGCTTACCTATCAAATTGGCCCCAAAGATATGGCAATGTGTCAGGCTCAATTAACTTGCTAACCCGGAGGACAACGGAAAGACGAATACTAGAATTCATTGGCTCAATTACATGAATGGCTGCGGTTCTAGAATTGTAAAATGCCTAGATTACGGTCTCGTACGCTTCGGAACTACTAATTGACGAACCTCGGCCTCTTTGTGGAGACCCAGAGTGCAACTCTCTCAACCATTTGGTCCATTCCTATCTACTCGAATCATTTTCGTGGTGACTGACCCCAACACCATGACTTGGAGTATAATTCAATCAACTGTACCGGCCTCGGCTAACCAGTGCCAAGAATGGAAATGTGGAACTCATTCGCAAAAGATTGCGGAATTTGACACCACACCACCTTGCTTGTCCCTCCTGGACCTGATCTTCACTTTTCGTTTGCGGGGGAGGGGCCAGGTGGAGGATTGCCGTTGCTACCGCTATGCCCTTGATACGGGAAAATGGGCGCCCTTATTTTATGCCCCTCTTGCAACCAATGCAACAATACCGCTTGGAAATTACCGTTATGCTAACAACATTATTAAACAGTATCCACTACCTGCGCTTATAAGACGACACTAAATGAACTAGCGGGTAGTGTGTGGATTTGAACAACAGGCCAATAACGTTGAATCGGATTTAGCCCATCGAATGCCCTGCGTGGCCTCTGCCCCGGCCAAACATTACCACCTTATCGCGCTTCATCTCACCGTCGCCAAGAAGGCTATGGCCGCATATCAGAAGATCTACCTTCATTGTCTAACACAAACATACGCGCACTTGCCCATCCGTACAAATTAGTACGCTCTCCAGCATGTATCATACACCGCCATAATTCGCCCTTTCTGCCTAAAATGTGGAGTATCCAGCCTCTAAATTATCGTTGAAACACATTGACAAGGGGGATTTGCTATTCCAACCACTGGACGCGAGGGCTATTTACCAAATCTACCAGGGTAATGCTGTATCTTGCCATTGACGCCCTAAATTAGCCCGTAAATTTCGATCGCCACCTATAGCCTGTGGATATGTACTCCTATAGTTTAAACTACTACATACTCTTCATGGGCACAGATACCGTAAATGAACTCCGGATCGTACGGATCACTTCGTTCCTTCAATCCCGTGCAGTCAATACTGAACCCCACTTTTCGGCCCGCCTAACCTGGGTTCACTTCCGGGCACCCGTTGAAAAATCCCAGCGATCAAGTACACTATAGCACTGGTTACGTGCTCTATCCTTGATTAAAATGCAGATCACAACTACAAAGAGAACGTACGAACGCTACGTATACGGATCCACCTTTAGCTACAGTAGTAGACAGATAAGCCGTGCGTCGTCTATTGGTGCCGATCCCCCCGCATGGAGATGGAAACCCCCCTTTCCCCCCCCCCCCCAAAAAAAAAAAAAACGGTGGGCCCACGACAGGAGGACACCACGAGTCAATGTGGGGTAATCCAGGAATAATGGCCACTTTCTAACAAGTCATCGTCCTTGGCGCAGTTCTAGGGCGGTCAAGTGGGGTGTAGACAGGCTCCACCGGGACGCCAGAGAAAATAGGGACAATCGGATTTCAAAGTATTCAAAGGCAAATTGACTGAATTTTTAAGGAGTGAATCGATATATACACATACAGAGGCTAGAAAACGCATAAATATCAGAAAGCTGTCGAATTCTGAGCAAAAATATATATATATTCCGCTTCAAATTTCGAGGAATGGCGTTGAAGCTTATAAGCCGAGGATCTCCACTTTTAACTTCCGAAGCGGAATTGCAAAGCTTGGCCCCAAGAATTTTGTGCCAGAGATGCATGCACCCCGTTCATCAGCCTTCCTTGCATCGCCAAATACCTCGAGCATTATTGTGGTGACGATACTCAATGGCTAGATCGTGGAGAAGGGCTGTGGTATATAAACCAGCTGGGGCCAACCCCAGATTTCAAAATCAAACAGGATAACAATGTCCAAAGCAGATATTAAGCATGAGATTATGCACGTAGAGTCCGAGGGCGCACCACAGGTGCAAGAGCCCCAGGATCAGCTCGAGGCCGCCATCCTCGAAAGTCAATGGTCCCCAGCATGGCTCGAAAGCTTCCATCGACTTAGAGACAAGCTTTGTCTCGACGTCTTTTTCGCTGAGGCCACCGGCTCCTTCATTTTCCTCTATTTCCTATTAATGTCCCTTGGTGGATTTGTCGTCACTGAGGGTTCCGAGGGCTCCTTTGGTTTCGCTGTTTACGTTCTCGGCATTGCTGTCAGTCTCGCCGTCTATGTCATTGTCCCCATTTCAGGCAGCCACATTTCTCCTCCAATGACCCTTAATGCCATAATCTTCAGAAAATTCCCGCTCAAGAAAGCCGCTATTTATATTTCCGGTCAGATTGTCGGTGCAGTTCTGGCTACCATCTTTACCTTTGCAATTGCCGAGGCCCAGCTCAACGCCAATGGCGCAATTCCTCGGCCCGCTTCCGCATCGGGGGCGTATGTGCCAACCTTCAACCCCAAGGCACCAATTGGTACCGCCATTATGAATGAGTTGATTGGCGACACAATTTTCGTATTTATCACCACTGCGGTAACTGACCTGCGAAACCCGCACATCAACCCACAGTTTGCACCCATTCTTATCGGCCTCAATCTTTTCATTTGTGCTAACGCTTTCGGATGGTGTTACTGGACTCTTAATCCTCTTCGTGATATTATCCCGAGAGCTTATGTTAGCCAGACTTATAGTGGCCTCTTCAACGACGGGTACTGGGCTGTTCCATTGTTCATCCCCTTCCTTGGCCACTTCCTCGGCGTTTTCATTTACGAGTTGTTTGCTGCAAAGATTTACAAGCCCGAAGCTGCACGATCTTCTCAATCGTCCCGAGTTGAGGAGGTCAACTCGGTCTAAACTAACATCATCTCAACCACTTTTTTTATTTTTTATATTTATTTAAGTATTTTTTTTGTTTTTGTTTTCAATAAGGTTTTTTGCATCTCATCCAGCTCTTTATCATACAGCATATCCACTGAGCATAAAAAAACACTAGGTAGTTGGCCCGAAATGGCACGCTTTGATAGAACCAGATTCGAATGAAGAGGCTATTAAAGCTGTATAATACTGTACTACAAAATCTGGTAGTACCACCAGTAATATAAGCGGGCACTCTGGTTCAAGGTTTCATCTGTACGGTTATGCGGCTGAAAATGTCTCACTGATATACCCCTGAGAATTGTGGTGTCGCCGCTTTAATTTCCAAGTACCCAGAGCCGGAAATATACATGTCATGAAAATATGGGCAGGCTACAGTAGTTACCCCTCTACAAACCTTATATTGCTCTTGGCGTTTTAATATAACGGTCTCGATCTGACGTGAAACTTGCCTGCAAAAAACAATTCCTGCATTAAAATGTTACCAGTTTAGTATCATATACCGCGTCACTTAATTAACTCCATGTAGTTCTATTCTATCCACAGAAATGATTGATTTATAGCTATTTTCAACTAGTAGTACCCATTCATTCGATATACGGTTCAGTGTGCTAAAGGGACGCCTCATCCAGCTGGAGTGGTTCAATGGAACGAATTGACCAAGATCGGCCGACTACGAGTTATACTTTATCCGAATCACGGTTGCAACCCTTAGTTGCGATAATTCTAACTCCACATCAAGAGTGAATGCCAAAAGGTACACAAAGTTCGGCAAGCCGCATCGTTACCGTAATACCGTACTCAGCCTATCAGAGGTCACCGAAATCAGACAGCTCGTAACATTCTCCCAGCAGGGGTATGAGCTATACGTAGTGGGTCAGTTCAATAAAGACTTTGTAGTACTGTAGTGGGGAAAACTCGTTCCGGATTAAGGGTATCAAATTGGGAATGATCGACCATCTAAGGCTGGGTCTCCACATAGCCGACGCATAACGGCGAGATCGCCGTATCTCTGCGAAATTCTACACATATCAGCACAAGTGCAATACGTTATTATTCCAGGATTACTGGATGGTGTTCATTTTTTCGAAGCGCAAAAGTGAGTTCAATTGCATCTCTAAGAATATGCAGAGCAGGGTTAATCAAAACAGTACCACGGCGCTAATGTAAAGGTATGCAATCAAAGCTCTACCCCACAATTCTCTCCTTTTGGAGAAAAGAAAATCTCTCCGGGGCGATATATAAAGCCTCAATGTTTTGGTGGGCTCTTTAGAGCGTAAAAAAGATTCGGTCATGAAATTCGGTTACAGTGCTGGAACTATTTACCTGGCGGCGGGGATTAGCGCCGTTCTGGCTGCTGATTCTAACTCAACGTCAATTGAGTCGCCATTGAAGGATGACTTTTATAAAGCCCCGTCGGGCTATGAAGACAAAAAGCCCGGCGAGGTTCTAAAGTCGCGCCAGGTATCTAATAACCTTCCGGGCTACCATAACGTTGACAAAGTCTATCAATTGATGTATCGGACTACCAATTCTCTTGGCAATGCGACATACGCTATTACATCGTTGATTGTACCGAAAGGTGCTTCGACGGACAAGCTCCTGTCTTACCAGATCCCCGAAGACGCCCAGTACATTGTGTGCGCCCCTTCATACACTATTCGCAATGATGGCGGCTATGACAGCGCAATTGACCTCGCTTTGAATAAGAGCATCATTGTCAACACTCCGGACTACGAGGGGCCCAATTCGGCGTATACGGCGGGAATTATATCCGGCCAGGCCACGCTGGATTCTCTGCGAGCTGCGCTTAATTCTGACGTGCTTGACAAAGATGCCAAACTCGCCATGTGGGGCTATTCTGGTGGCTCAATTGCCACGGGGTGGGCCAACCAGCTCCAGCCCGATTATGCGCCGGAGTTGGAGATTTCTGGAGCAGCTGTAGGAGGGTTCGTAGCTAACCTCACTGCAGTAGCGCTCTATGTGAACGAGCAGGTTGACAGTGGATTCGTCCCAGGAAGCATTCTTGGTTTAGCAACTGAGTATCCCGAGCTCAACTCGTTCATTACGGAGAATATGTTCCCGCAGAACAAATCTACGTTTATGGATGCACGAAAGCAGTGCGTTGAAAGCGATCTTGTGGAGTTTGTTAGCCAGGATATTTTTTCCTACTTTAAGGACGACGAAGGTATCTTGACCAACTCGGTAGTCGAGCCGATTTTGAACAACCTGACAATGGGAAAGTCTGCACCGGGTGCGCCAATGCTTGTTTATGAAGGAATGAAGGACGAAATTGTACCAATTAAAGTTGCCGACACTGTGGTGAAGGACTATTGTGCGTTTGATGATGTCGATATCCTGTACGTCAAGGATCCAGATACAACCCACGTCGACACGGCCGCCCAGGGCCAGTCACTTGCCTTTGCTTGGCTGTTGGACCGACTGAATGGGAAGCAAGTGTCCAAAGGATGCTCGACTGTTACCAGCGTGCTCAAGCCTTCGGAGACTACCTATCCAGGCGGAACGTCGAATGCTTCTATGAGCGTTTCGGCATCTGCGACGGCTTCGGCCACGGAGGTGTCTACCGGTGCGGGATCCGCTGTAAACGTTGGCTCTGGCGCAGTTGCAGTAATTGCCGCAGCCTTGGCCCTAATATGATCCGCCAACTACTATCAGGCGCATTTCTGTAGATTGTAGCACCTAATAGGCTATTAATATTATTAGTCATCTACGGTAGCGCGTTCAGCTCCTGGCTACGGTATTCTGCCATAACCACTAGGGTACCATATTGGCGACCGGATCTACCTATATAATACGTATAAAAATGCGAAGAAGGCACCTGAACCATATTCGCAATATTCGCTTGTAAATATTCCATTGGCTAGGTTACAGCTCTGCCACGGTCACTTTTTTCGGTGCTGTAGAGATACAGCGTAGTGCCGGTATTGCCTGGCCTCGATTTTCGCCATTGGCAAGAATGCAATGAATTTGCTGAAACCCCCAAAAGTCTGAGGATTTAAAGCCAATATTTCCTTCTTTCTATGAATATCATTTAAGCTACGGAATTTCTATCTTTACGCCGGTACTAAAGGGGTAGAACGGGTTTCGAGGCGCGGGATAAAACACATCACCACCATTAAAGACGCACCCAGTTACACTCTACCGGAGCGCCAAAGGAGAACAGTTGGAAAAATAAAAATTCGTGTCGATTACCTGGGTCCTATTTAGACATTTATTCCCATGGATCCACTGTCGGCTACGAAGACTCTCATTGGCCAGGCATTTGTGCCCCATGTGTCGGTTCTGACTACCGAGGATGCCGACGAACTGGCGACAAAAGCCTCCGGGCGTGGGCTGCTGGAGCTCCTGAGGCCAATGGGCGACAGGGTTACGGGTCGGATCAATGCACGAGACTCGCAGGGCGCCAGCATGTCGTTTGACGACTTTGCCCTAAGGTTCCAGCCCTGGACACCGGGACAGCCCTCCCAGACCCACTCGGAGGCGTCGAGTACGTCCTCTTTAAACATACACTCGCAGCTGTTTGACCAGGAGGAAGTAGAGCGCCGGCTCAAAAGCTGTCTCCGCGACAAACCGGACCAATTGCATACGGAGATTGTGCGCGGGGTGCTGAGCAGGTTCCCCGAGGCATCGTTTGAGACGTTCAGCCACCCCGTGGCGTGCGTAATGGCCGTTTCGAGTGCGAGCGAGAACCCAATTGACGCCCTCTCGGAGCTGTACAAGCTGACAATGGAGCAGCCGAGCTACATGAGCCGAGAGTTTGTGCGGTACTATGTGCTAGTGCACGATGAGGCGAACGGGGATCTCGAGCGGTCGATATCGCAATTTGAGAAGATGAAGCGCCACTTTGGGCTGCATTGTAACATGATCCGGATCAACAAGGCCCCCGACGGAGAGAAGCGAGCGAGCGTATCGGAGTGGGTGCCCGAGTGGGCAGTAGACATTACCGAGCCGGACGAGCAGGCGCTGCGGCAGCTGGTCCGAGAGCTCACCGCGCAAAGCATAGTTCCGTTCATGGAGCGGTGCGTTGCGACGTGGAACGACCAGGTCGCGTCGAACCGGCGCGGGATTACGAGCCGGTTCTTCTCCGTGTCCAAGCGGTACTTTACGCAGTCGCCGTCGCTGTCCACGTCGAGCCTCAACTCGCCAGGGTACTCTGGCCACTACACGCACTCGTCTCCGGAGGCGCAGATCCGGAAGCTCGCCGACTTTGCGTTTATGATGCGGGACTACCGGTTTGCGGCGTCTACGTACGAGTTGTTGCGGAAGGACTTTCACCACGACAAGGCGTGGGCGTATCTCGCGTCTGCGCAGGAGATGACGGTGATCAGCACTCTTTTGGGGTCCGGCGGCTCGTCGCTGCTGCGGACGAAGGACTTTTCGGCGCTGGACTCGACCCTCGACTCGGTGGCGTACACATACATCTCGCGGAGCAGCCTGCCGACGTACGCGCTGCGCGCTCTGCTGCTCAGCAGCGACCTCCTCGCGCTGCGGTCGTCGGCGCAATTGCCGTCCGGGTTCGACTCGGCGGTGCGGTGGATCACCAAGGCGCTCGACGAGCGGCTCGTCGGGCGGCTCGGGTACGCGCTGCTCATGGAGCGGACGGCCCAGTACGAGGCGCTGCGGCACTCTGCCCGCACGCGGCGGCCAGGCGCGCGGAAGAGCGCCTTTTGGCTGCTCCTCGCCGCCCGCGAGTGGAGCGACAGCGGCGAGCACGCCGAGTGCCGCCGGTGCCTCGACGGCGCCAACGAGACGGCGTACAAGCCGCTGCCGTGGGCCCATTCCCCGGCAACGCTCTTTGGCCGCCTCTACCACCACGCCGCGAGTTGAGCCGCAACAAACGCGGCTCAAATGTGTGCGGCTCAAATATTGTGCGGCTGAAATTTGTGCGGGCCGGGTAAAGTTACCCGGGGGCCGGAGAAGAGCGCCGGCGCACGCGAAACTCCCAACCGCCGCCTCCCGACACCCCCTCGCAACAGCGCAGAATTGCGGGCGAAAAACGACAGGCTCGAAGAACAGGGAGGAATCGCCTTTTCTGTTGGAACTCTGGGGGTCGACTTTTCGAGGGGATTATCCGCGACTGAGGAAGAACGGGGTGAAAGTATAAAGGATGCTCAAGAGAACGTGCTTCAAGTGCGGAAACATTGGCCACTTTGCCGACGTGTGCGCCTACTCGGAGCGCCTGTGCTACAATTGCAAGCAGCCGGGCCACGAGTCGACCGCGTGCCCTCTGCCCAAGTCCTCCGAGGCGAAGCAGTGCTACCGGTGCCACGGGATCGGGCACATCCAGTCCGAGTGCCCCGTGGCGGCTCCGCAGCAGCGGCCGGCGACGTGCTACAACTGCGGCCAGGTCGGCCACCTGGCGCGCGACTGCGCCGAGGAGCCCGCCGAGCCCCCGGCTGCGGCGGCTGCGGCTGATCCTGCGGCTGATCCTGCGGCGCCGACGCAGCCGCAGCGGTTCTCGCCGCGGCGGCAGTTCAAGCCCAAGCGGCAGGGCTCGGTGCCGCGCGTGACAACGTGCTACAAGTGCGGCGGGCCGAACCACTTTGCGCGCGACTGCCAGGCGCATGCCGTCAAGTGCTACGCGTGCGGCAAGAACGGGCACATTTCGCGCGACTGCACTGTCGTGGCGGCCGACGGCGAGGGCAATGCCAAGATATGCTACAAGTGCGGCCAGCAGGGGCACATTTCCAAGGAGTGCCCAAAGGAGGAGGAGAACGTGTCTGACGGCGAGAAGGAAGAGGTTAACGGCAATGGGTCTGCCTAATTTGTCAGAATAGATTGTCTATTGCTTGTAAATATATTATGTCTGCTCTTCGCGCTGTTGTATTTTTTTATTTCCTGCCCTATTTATTGTACCCGAATCAGCTCTTCAAATTATCTTCCAATTATCTCTACTGTTCAAGCCAACTCTCAACTGTTAAACTATTAGGCCAATCTGATTGTATTATCGAATTCATGCGACTCATGACCCTCTACAAATGAATCTATTCTTGAACTATTTATAACCCTCTTCAAATCAACGAACTATTCGAGTCAATCATTTCATTATGACCCTCTACAAATGAGTCTATTCTTGAATATTTATAACCCTCTTCAAATCAGAACTATTCGAGTCAATCGGGTAGTACCGGTATCGAAACATGCTTTTTCGGGCATGAGCATATCTAGGCATGATCATATCCAGGCATAATCATATCCAGGCATAATCATATCCAGGCATGGTTTATTAATTTCATTTATAACCCTCTTTAAATCATATGAGCTGTACAGCTATAAAGTCAATCTGATAGTTCGTACGTGATCATTTCAGGTAGACCCTCTTCAAATCATCTCTGAACTAACGATATCCAAATCATCTCTTTGGCATCGAATAGAATGAATAAGAAAGACATCAATTGAATAGAGTGAATAAGAAAGACATATTGAATAGAGTGAATAAGAAGGCATCAATTGAATAGAGTGAATAAGAAGGCATCAATTGAATAGAGTCAATAGGAATGACATCAATTAAACGGAGTGAATAAGAAAGACATCGATTGAATGGAGTGAATTGAAAAGACATCGATTAAATGGAGTGAATAAGAAGGCATCAATTGAATGGAGTCAATAGGAATGACATCAATTAAACGGAGTGAATAAGAAAGACATCGATTGAATGGAGTGAATTGAAAAGACAAGGGGGCAAGCCCCCTTGAACCCCCATTGGAGAAAAAACAACACAGTGGCCCCAATTGTAGAATCGATTGAACGATTAGAGAATTGAAGAGACAAGGGGGCAAGCCCCCTTGAACCCCCATAGGAGAAGAGACGACAGTCTATCCAATTATTGTTCAATTGAATGGGGTAAATAAGAAAGACATGAATGGAGTGAATTAAAATGACATCAATTGAATGGAGTGAATTGAAAAGACATCGATTGAATGGAGTGAATTGAAAAGACAAGGGGGCAAGCCCCCTTGAACCCCCATAGGAGAAGAGACGACAGTCTATCCAATTATTGTTCAATTGAATGGAATGAATTAAAAAGACAAGGGGGCAAGCCCCCTTGAACCCCCATTGGAGAAGAGACAAGGTCGTTATAGTGTATAATAGTTATGGTTAGCTTATGTGACAATCTGCTGGAACTTTTCGTCGTCCTGGGTGCGAATAAACTCAAGTGTTCGCTCAAAGTGCTTGCGAGGAGAGTCGCTGATGCCCCCCTCGGCATTGTTCTCCAAGTTCGTCTTGATGAGGTCAATGAGCCCGTTAATGTACTTGACGGTGACCGCCGTAGACCCGCGGTCGTAGTAATAGACATAGCGGTTGAGAATCTCAACAAACAGCTCGACGCTGACAGCGACATCCATGCATGCATCGGCCACCCGCAATGCCCTCTGCAGACACTCGAGCACGCGCTTGTCGTCCCTGAACAAGACAGAGCCGCTCGAGTCGTCCTCCTCTTCCCCTCGCGCAGGAATCTCCACCGCCCACCACAGATGGCTGCACAGGTACACCGCGCGGCACTGGTCGGGCTTCTTGAGCAGCTTGGATGCATGCAGAGCGCACTTGGATACCAGCGTGTCGTAGTTCTCAGAGGTAAAGTTCCGAGTGCTCTGGAGAGCCCCGGCAATGATGCATATGGCCTGGTACTGGCTCCGCGAGTCGCTGATCGCCTCCTCGTAGACGGTAAACGTCTGCGCAAAGAACTCGTACGCCGCCTCTTCGGCCCCGACCTGGTCCGCCACTTTGGCGCAGCTCACGTAGAGCCGGTGGGACTGGTCGACGGCGCCCGACTGGTAGAGCTCGTCGAGCACGCGCTGGACAAACTTGAAGGTCGACCCGATCTTCTCCGACTTGTCCTCGGCGTCGAGCTTGGCGTACCGCCGCACGAGCTTGAGCGCGTTTGTAACAAGAGCCGGGTACGTGTACTTGATTCGCGCGCCGCCCTCGCTCAATGCCTTGCGCGCAGTGCTGAGAAGGCGCGCTTGGACGTCGCAGTCCTCGCTGGCGAGCATGTGGACGAGCTTTGCAAGCCGCGACTGGTCGGCGACAACCGCATCGCTGTCTGCAGACTCCTCCCGCGTGGAGACGCCGCCGGGCACGCCATTGGACTCGGACGAAACGTTGGCCCCGCTGCCTTCCTTGATTACAATCGCCACGAGGCCAAAGAGGCCGTTGGCGTCGTCCACCGAGGATATCTTCGTGTCGCCGGTGAGAATGTTGTCGAGCACCGAGCTGGCGATGGCCTTCTGGGTCGACACGGGCTGGGCATCGAGCAGCGGGAGGTAGTGTGGGATGGACAGCACTGTGAGCAGAGAGTCCGAGTAGAAATCTGCCAGCGTGAGGAGCAGGTCCTGGACGGCGGCAATGGCTTCCTTTGAGAGCATCTCGCCCGAAGAGGCTTCCTTGCACCGGTTCGTGGCGAACTCGAGGATCTGGTCGAGGTTGTCTTTATCGTCGGGGTAGCAGCTGAGGGAGAGTTTGGCGATGCCGCCGGCGATGGAAATGACGTCTTGCAGAGATATGTCGGGGCGGGCTTTGATCATGTCGTCAACGTGTTTCCAGAACACGGCGAACAAGTTCATTACCCCTTCATTCTCCAAGTTCTCCAAGTTCTCCAAATTCTCGTCGTTTTCATTGTCGTTTTCGTTGCTACCAATTTCGCTAGCAGCTTCAATGTCGGCAGCTTCATTGCCGTCATTGTCGGCAGCCTCATTGCCGTCATTGTCGGCATTGCCATCATTGCCGTCAATGTGTTCGCCATTGCCATCATTGTCGTTGTTGGTACGACGAATAAGATCGCTGGCGCCGTGGATGGTAGCGCCAATTGTCGCCTCATCCTGCTCTACAGCCTCCCTGTCGCGCGATTCGGCCAGTGTCGCCTCTTTAAGCGCATCAACCAACGCACTGCCCTCGCTCTCCCGCTCCGCATAGTCCGCCAGCCGCCCCACAAGCGTCAGCAGTATCTTCTTGATGCTGACCCCCGGATTGAGCTTCGTCGTCGCGTCCAAAAACAGATCCAGCGTGTACAAATGAAACTCGTCCGGGAACACCTGCACAATCACATCCAGCAGGTACTCCTGCGCCAGCACGTCCCGGCACTGCACCACCTGCTCGAGAATCGCCGGCAGAATCGTCTGCCGGTAGTACTGCTTGCCAATGCCCTCCAACTGCGACAGCCGCACGAGATTCGAGCCCACCAGAATCTGCAGCTCCTGGCGCTCCCGCGTCCGCTTCTCCCGCTCGCGGCTGTGGCCCTGGTGCTGCAGTCGCACCCACAGCTTGTTCATCTCAATAAAGTTCGTAATCGTGAACTGAATTGAGTCCTGCAGGTTGCCCTCGGCGCCGTCAGAGCTGCCCACGGGCAGGTGGTCCTTGCACCGCTGCGACAAATAGTACCGCAGAAACAGCCCCCGGATCGGGTGCTGCACGCCGCGGCACATCTCCATCATGTCGCGCATGATCTCCTTGACCGGCGCCTCCGCAATGCCCATGTACACCGTGCCCACCGTGATCATGAGGTAGAGCCGCGGCACAATGTTGCCGGCGTACTGCACGAGCTCGTATATGTCCGCGAGATGGTGCGTCGGGTGGCCGTCCTGGAGGTACGACCCGAGGTACGCCAGCGCGTCGAACACGGCAATATACAGCTCGTAGTACTGCTTCGGGCTCAGCGCGGAGGTGCGCAGCTCCGCCAGCAGCGTCGAGGCGTGCTTAATCGCGTCCAGCAGCTTGCCCTTCGACTCGAGGCACTTGCGCATCAGCGCCTCCTGCTGCCGAATGAAGTGCAGCGACTCGTCCAATTGCTTCGCAACGTCCTCCCCGGGACTTCGTTCGTGGCTCATCCTTTGCCGTCTGTGTCGTTGGGGGCGGTGGCCAAACCAACGATTACCCTCCACACCACGTGACCAGCCGCACCCCCCCCCCCCTTCCCTGCTGCTGAGCCGACGACGACCAGAGCGCCCTGGAGTGTCCTTGGGGGGCTCTGCCCCCCAAACCCCC
The DNA here is from genome assembly GCA_030558835.1 of Blastobotrys illinoisensis. Lineage (NCBI taxonomy): Eukaryota > Fungi > Ascomycota > Dipodascomycetes > Dipodascales > Trichomonascaceae > Blastobotrys > Blastobotrys illinoisensis. The sequence continues at coordinate 112 of JAKTQJ010000046.1, read as the reverse complement.
CGTGGCTGGGGGCCAGCCCCCAGACCCCCGTCGCATTCACCGCTGGAGTTGGCAGCTTATATAATGAGATAGTCAAAACGCTTAAATGATCAATTGGATAGCTGGGAAAAGT